>NEWO01000010.1:1700143-1714436 GCA_003013225.1 Phalaenopsis aphrodite | reverse complement strand
CGGTGCCCCTGTGCTTTGAATTCAAAAGGATTTTTGTGCGCAAAAACCTGAGAGTATAGAAAACTCGCACCGACCAACTAGCGCGCCCACGTCCGTGCCAGCAACCCAGCGCAGACCTTGCGTCGCACTTGCGCCCATTAATGCACCCGCGTGCTCTAGGCACACCAGCGCATGCGCTTATGCACGAGGCGCACCAGCGGTCGATTCCGGTGCAAAGGCACACCCGCTCCCAAATCGCGGCGCACCCGCTCCCAAATCGCGGCGCACCCGCTCCCAAATCGCGGCGCACCCGAACCAGACTTTATTTAATGACTTATTGGGCCCTTAATTATCAGCTTTGTCGTTGGCTTCCCCCATTGCCCTTCTGTCATGTTTGAGTGGCGCGAAAAGAAGCTTTTTGCTGGGCCTTCCACTTCCTAGCTACAAGAATCGTGAAATCAAGACAAATTTAACGGTTTTAGCTTCTACTATGACCGGAAGAAGATATTATACCCAGATTAAATCTCGTTCAGAGCGTGCTAGGATCCATAAGACTTGATAAGTTATGTTGCTTAAACTTCTAAGATCTCCCCTATTCTTCCAGAGATCTGCAATTTTGAACTTAAATTCTCATTTATTTTTAATAGCCCCAGGATTTCACTTGATCAAAGGTTTTTAATGTTCAACGGAAGTTGATTTTTGCCAACCAACTTCAGATCTGGAAGCATCTCAACATGGATCGGAAATTTCTTTGGATCTGAGCTCCATCTCTCGGAAATCTATCAGCAGCATCACCGATGTGACTAAAAAGAGGGCGGTGTGGAGCTCCAGGGTCAGTCGTGCAAGTCTACGAGATCTTGGCTCGACTAGTTCATCACGCATATGGCTAGTAGTCAGTTCGTGGTAGGTTTAAAAAAATCTCTGAATTTCTCCTATACTAGTTCATCAAAAAAGAGGGTGGCTAGGAGAGGTGAAACTTTTAGGCTGTCCGAGGCATCATGAGAGGACCTTCCAACATCCTAATAAGGATGGACTGAAAGAGGGAGCTCATAGGAATTCACACTATACGTGAACCGACACTACTTCAGAGCGGGCTGTCACATTCCCCATGAGGTGGAGGCAGACAACTTAGCGACTCTGGTGATGTTGCTTGTTCCGCTTGGTGAGGGGCTTACGCATTGTGGTGCCTCTCTGACCTTTCTTGTTAGAGGAGATGATTCCGGGCAGTTATGATTGTAGCATGGGAAACTGCTGCATTCTTGAGTGTTTTACCTTGTGCGTCTGTGTATTGTTGTCACTACTGAGCCTGCATGCCCAGTTTCTCCTGAGCGACTATTGCATTGCTGCACTGCCGCAATAGTGAGTGCTCATTTTTTTGTGTTGTTGTCCCTGCTGAGTCTCTATGATAGTATGTACCTCTTTTACATGCATACTTAGGGTGCATTTGGGTGGGCGTTTTGCCCACGACGCGGTTTCAAACCGCCATGTATGGTCGTTTGGGGGCAACACGTTGCGTTTTTTTATAAAACGCCCGCGGTCCCCCTTTCTTCGCATCATTTTTCTGTAAGTTTTACCATAAAAGCAATTTTTATCAAGAAAAATAATAGAAAATAATTGTTAGGAAACAATGAAGTTTTGTCTGATTTCTGTTGATCTTAATAAGTTATATGATTAAGTATTCCATAATTGATTTGATGTGCATTAATGAAAATTTTTATTAAAGGTATATAAGTATATTGAAGTTACTATAGATATGTTGTATGGATCATTGAATGAGATTAGAAGTAGAGTAGCAAAATAATTTTCAGTCAGTCCACCTGTTTGTTGTATTTATTATATAGATATTTATAAAGAATATCTACAATAAGGTGCATTTATGCGTGCTTTTGGCAAATATCATTATTCTAATTAGTGAGATTTTTTTAAAAAAGTGAACATTCTCCTCAGTTTTTTGTCTATTGCAATTTTAGAGGGTTTAATATTAATAAGAACCACTCAAAATTAAGGATGATAAAATAAAGAATGATTGTATTAGAGGACTAGGAGCGATATTTATTGAAGATAAGGTAGGTGAATATATACTACAGATAATTTAGACTTCTAAAATGAAGGGTAGGACATGCTTTCATTCGATGGGCATAAGAAGTTAACGTTATGAAGATTAGATGGAGGATTGGTATACCTAATAGGAGTATAAACATATGTTGTTCAAAATGATTTTCAAAGAATTGGCTTAACAGCTTAAGCTTAACTGAACATAAATGAAATGAAAATAAGGATTCATAAATCTAGTCCTATATAATTGTGGCAGCGTCAACAAAGGCAGCAATGGCGGATGATGCGACTCTTCCCTAGAATGCCTTGAGTTTTACAAAATGATTTATGATAACATGCTCTAGGCAAATTATTTAGTAATGTCAAAGTTTGGATATTTACCAACTCATCATTCTATTTCAGAAGCTGAGTTTGCCATGGATGAGTGATTCATTTCTTCCTTTTTTTTCTTTGTTGAAGGATTTACACACATACCACTCAATTTCTATGTATTCACATATCCCTAAACTTCAAATTTTACCTACATATCACCTTCCCGATACATGAAAAGCTGCATTTTACATTATAAAAGTTACAATGGTGGCATTTATTATGGGATATGAATAATTTGGGTGGTCTATACGTAAAGAGCAAGATTTAGGTGTTAGATTTGTAAATACATAAATATTGTACATGAGAATTGAGTGCTATATATGTAAATTTTTCTCCTTTTTTTTTTGGTTCCCTAGAACTTGTAAATTCTAGTTATTGCCGTGTGTGCAAACTTTTCTATGCTTATACAAATGGAGCATGCAAATACATGCAAACTTTTTAATTCTAATACGCAAAAATATAATATCCGCCATGAATTTCACATTTCATGTTAGGAAGGCTTCTGCGGAAAGCACAGCCTGAATTGATGGATGCTTTGATTCAGGCATCAAGAGATGGCGACAAAAGTAAGTTACAGGACCGTACAGGTCAGGGAACATCATCTATTTTTGGTAATGATGATGACGAAGAAGACATCGAATCTGAGTTAGAGGTATCTGAAATTAAAATGTTATTTTTAAAATGTTATTTTACAGTAATCTTACCGCAGCTTTATCTTAAATCGGACTGAGTCCAGGATTCAAATCTGCTGATTGAACTTCTGGCAGGAAGGTGAAAATTATATGAAAGTGGCAGATAAATGGCTTGATGGCCTAATTCACAAAGATCCAACAATAACAAATGAAGTTTATTCGATTCATTCTGTTGATTTTGATCGGCAGGTATTCACACATCTACATTAGTGCTCAGTTATAATACTAGTGTAGCTAAGGAAATGTAGCTTTAGAATTTTGAAGAATTTACATAACATAACACAGAGTTCTTATGTATTACATATCTTACACCGATACTTTCATATTTACACACATAGCATTCACATAAAAAATTGCACTATTATCACTTTTTAAAAGTGAAATCCAACTTTTCATGCATAGGTTTAAAGTATCAAAGTGCTATGTATGTAAATATGAAAGTTTAAGCTTGAGATATGTAAATACATAAGAATCGTGTGCTACGTATGTAAGTTTCCCTAGAATTTTTTGTTTTTCCTTGGTTTTGGTTAATGGCTTGGTATCCCTTAGCTTTGCACTTTTTGGCATTTTTTGCAATATCATGCTTCTTGTTATGTATGAATTGTTTTTTGGCCTCTTTGAATGACTTCAAAACGCTTATCATTGAAGCCTGCAGAATTGATTTTTTGAGGGAGAGAAAACTTGCATTTTTGTGAGCTCTGTATATGCAGCATTAGTCATAACCAGCGTTGGACCGTATTTTCATTTAGGCTCAAAGTGGTATTTATCATGTTTGTAAAACAAAGATTCAGTTTTTAATCCTGTTAGTTTTTGCTGGTAAAACAGACAATTTTTATTTTACCAATTTAAGCTGATTTAAGGGGCGTGACAGTTTAGGATAGGTCACTCTTGAAACATCTGATATATATACATTTTACAGTATTTATATGCTTGCAATAATTTGCACTTATGTTAGGATATGTTACCTAGGATAAGTGGGTCCACCGAAAGCTTTTATTTCAGTTTAAAATTTGCAAATGGATTGTCTTTTTTTTTTTATTCCAACCATCTCTCTAACAAACTAAAAACCCAAAAAAAAACAAGAAATAAAAATTTTCATTATTTATGGATTCCCTGTCCCCTAGGCTTATAAGTAAGGTTGACATAAGGTCAAATTCAAATTTTAATTAGTCCCAAAAGATTAGAAATAATTCTTCTTTTAATTTTTAATTCATAACTTCTTATCAAAAACAGCCCAATCCCATAAATCAAATCCAGTAATATTATGGGGATGCTACTATACCAACTTGTGTATTAGGCCTTAGGAATTACCACTTGTATAACATCCGACAGTCTCTGCATATAATTTTAAATCTCGTCTTATAAAATATATAATTCCAGAAGGATAAATCTAACAATAATTCATACTCTGCCTCGAACAGCACAAAAGAAAAAGAAAAAAAAAAAGCTAATAATCACCACCCAAGCCTCACATTATGGTTTAACTTGAAATCTAAAAGTTTGAATACATTTTGATTTAAGCTGGATTAAATTCAGAATTTATTCGAGTTGATTAGACTTGAGATCATTTATTTTCTATTTAATTCAACATTTTGATTTGAATTAAATTTATTTTACTATCAACAAATATATTTATATTATGTTATATAAAAAGTACAATATATAAATATTGATGTTGGGTAATGAATTAGAAGCAAAAGTTATGGTGGGTTTTAATACTTATTCTATGGTAAATAGGGCTGTCAAAAAAGCTCGTTGTTCGCGAACAGTTCGTGTTTGGTTCATCAATGAGTTCGTGTTCGATTTTTTCGATAAGTAAATGAGACGAACGTGAACAAATTTTTTTCGTTCGGTTAATTAAACGAACCAAACACCAACAGTGATGCGTTTGTTTGTGTTTGAATCGTTATTGTTCGAAATATAAAATAATTTAAAATAATTATATATATATTTTTTAATGATATTTTAAAAAATTAAATTTTATAAATTATAATATATAATAAATTAATAATAATAATATATTAATATACTATATTAGTAATATACTAATATAGATATTATATATTTATGTGATATAAGTTATATAATTAATATAATATATTATTTATATATATTAATATTAGGGATTTCAAACTGACTCATCGTTCGCGAACAGCTTGTGTTCATCTCGTTCTTTAAGAAAAAAACACGAACAGTGACTTCACGAACAATTTCGAACACGAGCTTATTTCAAACAAACTAAATTTCAAATGAACTAAACACGAACACAAGCTTTGTTCGTTCGTGTTCGGTTTGTTTACACCCTTAATGGTAAATAGAGGAGATTGGATTAAGATATGAATGAAATTACTTGAGGATTTTATTTATTTTTCTTTGGAACGTGTTTATTTGTTTTTTTTCAATTTTCTTTTAATTGTTATAATTTCATTATGTATCTTGAATAAATTTGGTATATGAGAATCATTTTGCTTTTGCATTTGCTTTTAGTAGCTTCATGTTGTTTTTTTATTATTGTTATTTTTCTTTTATTAATTAACAAATCTACTATCATGTATAATTTCTTGCTTTAGGAAACTCCATATCATAAAGTGTCAAAATAGTCCATTTACTGGGCCATTTTGAATCTCAGAATTTATAGATTTGTCAAATTATTCCCTGGATTTTTAAAATTGGGGTTGAAAGTTATCCATTGCGATTATTTGAGTTTATATTAAAAGATTCTGAAGATTAAATTGACACTTTTATAAACTCTGGACTAAACTTAGCCATGTAAAGAGTCAGAGGATTATTTTGACATTTTTCTCTTATAAATAGTCTAATATTTTTTTTTACATTTTCTCTACAATTATTAGAGAATCTTTTTGTTTGTCTAATTGTCTTGTGATATCTATGTTTGATTTATTTAGCTATTTTTTAACAATGGATTGATTTACAATCAAAATATGAAACCGATAAATAGTTTGTGCTCTGCTTAGAATTCTTTTGTTAGTTTCATGGCATTCATTACTAATGTTTGTCTTTAAATTCATATTATCATGAATTTTAGCGCATTAAGGTCTAATGACAAATTGGAGCATGAATTAAGGCATTGATTCCTTTGGTGTTACTACAAATGACCTTGTACTGTATCAAATGTTTGGGACTGCTAAAACCATTGCATTTCTTATAGTAATATTTACACAAATACCACATTATATGTATTTACATATCTAGCACCCAAAATTTGATATTTAGACTTCATCTTTGTGTCATGAATCTATGCATGAAAAAAAAAAATATTTCACTTTTATAAAGGTGGTGATGGGTGTAATTTTGATGTGATGTTAAAGATTTGAGTGGCATGCATGTAAATATGATGTTTAGATGTTAAGTATGTATATAATAAGGATTGTGTGGCGTGTATATCAATGCCCCCTTTTTATATTATGGAATAGATTCTTCTTAGGGATATTCACTTGGTCGTAGTCTCTTAGGCGTGTATGTCCTTTGCCAACCAGCTTTCTAGCTTTTCCATAAACCATAATTGCCTTGACCTTCTTTGTTTATATGGAAATTAACATACATACCACACAGTTCGTATGCATTTACATTTCTAACTCCTAAAGCTTGCTATTTACATCTATAACATTTTGTTGCCCTATGCTTACATATGAGAATGTGTATTTCACTTTTAAAAGTTGGTAATTATAATATTTTTATGTGATGTTAAATATTATGGATGTTTAGGTGTTAGGTTTGCAAATACATAAGAATTGTGTGGTACGTATGTAAATGCCCCTTGTTTATAATATTTTCCAGCTAGGCCTTAGTGATGGTCAAAGTCAGGTGAATTACTTAAGATTAGGCTACATTAACTAACGCCTAACTTTTATTTACCTAAGTATTCTCAGTAGCTTCGCTCGGGTGTTATTGGTCTTCGCCGATGGCTTGTGTAAAGAACCCTTTTTTTTCTGTGAAAACGCCTATCTAGCATAAATGCATGGAACATACAAAGTAACAACAAAGAGTCAAATCACCAAAAGATAAGAAAAGAATTACATCCATAATGGATAGTTTATGAATAAAATGGATTGTCACTAAATAAAATATATCAAAGCCAAATAATTGGACATTTCTTCTGATATATTATAGCAATACAAAAAGAAGATTAGAAAGAATAATCGAAAAGGTCCAAATCATACCAGAAGATTTACAACTAGATGCTGCTCAAAGAATCCTTCTGCCTTGTTCTCTTTATTTCTATTCTTCAATGGCATTTGATATTAATTGGGATTTAATATGGTGGAAATTGAAAATAAAATCTAGTTCGAATAGCAGAATTTTTAACAAACTTTTGGAACATTTCTTCTCAAAGGAGGTACTTAAAAAAGTAATCTATATCTTAAAATCATCTATTTTGAATTTTGAACTTATTTTGATAATATTATTGATGTAATATGCTAACTATATCCCTTTAATTTAATAATCTGGCAATATGATTTTGATTTTCCTTTGCGCTTCTGCTCTAAACTGAGCTTCTCAAGCTCTTCAACCTTTGAGGCCTGAAACCGTACAACCTGACAAAGCTCATATAGATATTTGTGCTTGGCACATCTGAGATCTATTGAGCACATGTGTCGCACACGGAGACGGTGCTGTCAATATTCCTAGTTGTACTACCACTAAATTTTGACACCCTTGATATTTTGTCTTCTCTCTTTAGATGTTGTAACGATGCAACTTGGCACTGGGATATATTCTTCAACATGAGATCGAGTAGCTTATGATCCATTTGGGATGATTGCAGTTTTTTGTAAAGGTGGGGGTAAAAATATGGTGTGGAAAACAACTTTTTAGAACGTTGCGATGTGTATTGTAAATATTTATTTATTTCATGTAGTTAGATAATAATTTTCTTATAGCCACTACGCTTTAACTAATTTAGTTGCAAAAAGTAGCTTCCCCACCACAAAAAATTTCTAGAAAACATCAAGTAAATAGTTCTCCGTATAAAATTATGGTGACGGTCCGAAATGCAAAGTAGGTAGAAAGTTATTTCAAACAGACCCCTGATCATCTCCAATGGTCTCTCTCTTCATGTTTATCTTCTTTTGTTCTATAACTTGACTTGCAGGTAAGAAGCTAACCATTATGCTTACCCCATTCACATTGGATCAATGTAGATGATAATTAAAGTAGCTAGCTTTGCTTGAATTTTCTCCTTGTAACACATACAATCTCTCTTTGCTTTCATGATAGCTAAGGGACGCTTGCAAATTTAAAGGACTTTGGAATCTTTTATAAACTTGCACCTGGCTTTATTTAATTTCTTTTGATAACTGTAATATTATGGCTCATCAATAATCTAATTACAAAATTTAAATGCTCAAATATATCAGAATTTTCTTAAGGTTTATTAATAGTTTACCCTTACAAATGTATTAGTTACACAACATTGAATTATACAACTAAATCGAGTCAAAATCCACTTTTTTGCATGTTACATTGTTTCCCAGACAAATATAGCCCACAATCAAGTTAGGTTTAGAATTAATTGATTTTTACTTATCTCTCCAGCGGATACTAAAAGATTGTTGTTGAAGTCTACACTTGAATGATTTTCTACAGCACTATAATTTATTAACTTATCCTTTTCATGGTTGCCATCAACATCTATGCAATTTCCTTTTCAAAATTTGATTATCTCTGTGATTTTTTTTTTTTCTTTGAGCAATTGAAGCAATCCACATCTTTAAACTTACCACAAGACTTATTTCTATGAAACATCGGATTAGACTTGTCACTGACAACCCCCTAGCCTACTACCTTTTTAACTATACGCCCTTAAGCTTAGAAATTGTATCGTTAAAAGTGAATTTTTAATATCTTCTAAGTTGATGATATATTTAACACAACATGGTGTTATAAAAACGCTTATAAGAAGTTGACGAGGAGCACAAAATACAACGTAGAATCGCAATCAACTATCTTTTCTTATTGTCCTCATATCCTTAGAACAATAGAATTAAAGTCATAATAATGTAATTCAATGGGCATATAGTTATTTATGTGTGCCAAATATAAGTTTTATTTTTGATGTTGTTGTTGGAGAGTCTTATGTATGAAGAATCTAGGACCTCCACGAAGGCCTTATTCAATGAACATGCTAGATTGTTTAGAGCATCCTTTAGTTTTGTTTCTTTCATCAATAGCTCTACCAATTGATTGTTTCCACACAAAAATTGAAATTCAATTTTTTTATCTCTATCTTTAATTTCTTTAAACTTTGAAAATTCTTTTGTCGAAACCCGATTCGTGAACCTACAAAATTGTTCAAATTGTATTTAAACCTATATAAAGAACCTTCAATGTATTTATTCAATCCTAAATAAAACTCATGCCGAAGGAGCTCACAAGGCCCTAGATTATCCTAAATTAAAGGGGCATTTACTTGACATGCTACCCAATTCCTATGTATTTACACATCTAACACCTAAATTTTGACTTTTCACATTTATTCCACCCAAACATTTTATCGCATATAAAAATATCACCATTTTAACTTTTAAAAAGTGAAACCGTGTGTAAAAATTGAAATTTATGTGCTAGATATGTAAATAAATAGGAATTGAGTGGCATGTATGTAAATCTTCCTGAATGAAAAAGGACAAGAGGATTACAACAACACTGATGGACAATCATACCCAATGTTTCAACAGAGGATAGCTTGCTCACCAACAAAATTAAAACAGAGGGAATAAGCAACAAAGAACTATGTATGTAAATATAATAGTTTAGTTGCGAGATATGTAAATACAGAAGAATTGTGTGCCATGCATGCAAATTTCCCTTCATTTCTTAGAACTGAAAAACAACAATTATTCTAACAGGAACTGCGGCGGCTCGTCCGAAACGTTCAATCCATTCTGGAACCACCACAAACTGATCAAATCGAGTCGGAGGGTGATGATAAGCTCAATGAGGCGAAGAAATCCCTCCTTCGCTTCTTGCGTTTATTAGCGAAGAAATTATCGTCCGAGTAAGTATTTATTTTTTATATTTTCATAAACAATGAGCATAATTATTCCAATCAGTATTGCTTGAAAAACATGGTTACGTTTCTTATTTTTAAGAAGCAATGCATTTTAGTTGTCAAACCTCAGATCCTCTGTTTACAAACTTGTCCGTATTTGTGAAAATGTGGAAGCAATTGCATGTGGTAGGAGAGAATTTTCACAAGGAATTAATACCTTGTAGGATTTCTCCATAGGTTCTTTGGCTTTATTTGGTGTAGGAATTGAATTGAAATTTGCTTACCCGTTTATGCATTTACATACATACCACCAAAATTCTTTTGTATTTATATTTCTAACATCTGAACTTTTATTTTTACATTTATAACCCTCAAATCAAAAAAACGCACCTTTTCAAGATGTGGTATAGGCATAAAAAATCAAAGTTTGGGTATTGGGTATGAGAGAATTGTGAATAGAGAAATAGTTGTTCATATTTTTAGGTAAACTTAATTTCATGAAAACTAAAAACTATATCCTATGAGTGTGTTTGGATTTAACTTGTTTATATGTAAATATCAAAAACTTAAGTGGTAGAAATGTAAATACATGAGAATTGGATGGCATTCTTTTAAGTTTTTTTGCAGTATCATAATCATTCCGTTCCTTTTGGATGAGATTCTCTTGCTGAAAATGATGCCGCCCTTTTTCCATCTTGAATGCTATTTTGTAAATTTGTTCATTTTGCATTATAAACCCTCCACGTGGGTTGAAGCAATCATTTACACACACTCATATTTCCGAGTGCGCACGTAAGACGTACGCAACGTTGTGTACGTCGGTCATGTAACATCTTTGTAACCTACCTGTAACCTACAAATATACGAAAACAGAAGCGTGAAACTTACTAGAAGGTACAGGTAGGTTACAGGGGTATAACGCAGATATAACCCTCCGATACCAGCTGAATAATCTCCCTGACGTATGCAGTGCTTTACGTACGCAAATTTTTCTCCATATTTCCTCTCTTGTGTGGACTCGGTAGTAATTCAGTAACAGAAATTTTCAACCTTGATGTGATGGAATTTGTGCTTTGCTTTTATAACATGCTTTCTCTCTCTATATCTATGATTGATCTTAACTCTGCACGAGAAAGAGATGGAGAGAGATTACATGTTTTGCTTCCAAATTTTTATAGGAAGATTTACATAAATACCACTCAATTCCTATGTATTTACATATCAAACACTCAACTTCAATTTTTGCATTTAAGCCATTTTATCTATACATAAAATGGTGTATTTTATTTTTGCCAAATTCTTATGTATTTACATTTGGATCAACCAAACTTTATTTTTATATATTTATGTCACTTAATTCTTTTATATTTTTAACTTCAAATAAGCTAAATATGCTTTTTCATTCATATGTATGATGACATATATTAGAAAAGTAGGGTTAGGATTTGTTTATGTTGGTTAAATATATAGTTTTTTATTAGTAAGGCTTATTTTCTTATAGAGGTGACATAAGTTTTTCTTACAATCATCACACACAAGCAATTTAATTAAAAAAATATATTAAATTTCATGAATAAAAATTTTTAAAATGCAATAAAAAAAGTTTTAGCCAAATAAAAATGTTATAATTTTTCAAATAATAGAAGTTAAATTTTATGTCATATATATATATTTTATTTAGTTCTAATAGATTATGATTATCTTTTATACAATATGCCTAATGCCCGAATCTTTTTAGCTCTACCTCTATCTTTCTTAAGATAAATCAATTCTAAAACATCTATATTTTTGATAGGGTTATCAGATGGTTGACGTTTAGTGTTACCAAATCATCTAAGACGACTCTCTCTAATATTGTCTGCCAGTTACGCTAGTCCTTTCTCGGATATATCATTTCATACTTCTTTCAGTTGGCGCTGCAATGGGGGCTTTATCTCTGAAGTATAAAACAACTCATATGTTGGATAATGTGGAGATACGGTCAACTGTAATTTAATTAGTTTCTTAATTAAGAATCTCACATACCTTCCTACCTATCACTCACATACTTCGCCCCTACTGCTCTCCTAGCTTCTATTAATAGCCTATATGGTTTGTCCTGAAGCCAAGCCACAAGTCAAGCAAGGTCAAACCAAGTCCTCTAAGAGAGAGGGAGGAAGAGAAATAGAGATGAATGGAGAGAAGAAAATAGAAATTTTCTTGTAAACGTCGATGTAATTCCTCGAAAAAATAAATTCCTTTGCAGCTCTGTGGACATAGGTAAATTTGTCGAACCACGTAAATTTGTGTCGCTCTGGTATTTTTCTACGTGCAATTTTTCTCATTCCATTTTTTCACTACAACATCATCCACCCATGCATACTCATCTCAATATCATCAAGTAGGCTCGATGCATTCGACCACTTCACCCATCCATACTAATAACATCTCGATGCATATCACAATCAATTTGAATAATATACATGAGATATCTAACATTGTTGTTCTTTTTTAATGACTCGATCACCCATTATGACAACACTGCAATCAGATCTAGTATTACTAAAAGTATATTTCATATATTCAATTTTAGATCCACTCAAGTGAAAGTTCTTAGTCTAATGCTGATCTTCATAATCTCTCTCTCTCTCTCTCTCTCTCTCTCTCTCTCTCTTATCCACAAGAAGAAGGATATCATCAACAAAAGCATACACCAAGATACGGTCTCTCATAAATATCTAGTAAGATATGGATTTAATAAGAAATGGGTTTAGAGCAAGTCGTTGATATGGATTTAATATTATTATTATTATTATTAAAAAATAAATAAATTAGATTTTAATGTGCCACTCAATTCTTATGTATTTATATGCTACCTTATCTATACACGTAGAAGTATATATATTATTTCTTAAAATACAAGTCGTGATATTTTTTTATGACATTAAAGATTTGGTCGGTATAAATATAAAAAATAAAAATTTGTTGCTTGGCATGTAAATACATAAAACTTGGGTGGCATATATGTAAATATTCTTAATAATAATGACGATGATGATGAGATAATATTTTTTATTTGCCGAATTAAAAAAATGTCAACGGTCAAAGACTGAGATCATATATATTTGTTTTTATGTCCATACCATTGAGAAAAGAAAGTACTTCTTCTCAACGAAATTATTTTAGGTGTGAAAGAAATCTTTCAGGATTGTATGTGTAAATAAAATCATGGTTACAGTCATTTACCTCCCTCTAACTTACCTGTACCTTTTAGTAAGTTTTGCGCTTCTGTTTTTATATACGGGTAGGTTACAGGGAAGTTACAGGGGCTATAAAGGGGCTATAACGAGGTTATAACCTCTGCATACCCTTCATGTAACATATTTGCAGGTTATAGACGTACGCAACTCTGCGTACGTCTTATGTACGCAAATTTTTTTCGTGTGTGCAGGGGGGATTTTCGTACGTAAGATGTACGCAGAGCTGCGTACATCTGTAACATACAAATATGTTACATGGAGGGTATTGGGGGTTATAACCGCGTTATACCCCCTGTAACATTCATATAACCTACTGTAACCTATAAATATATGAAAACAGAAGCGCGGAACTTACTAGAAGGTACATGTAGATTACATGGACGTTACAAGTAGTATAACACAGTTATAACCTCCCAATACCCTCATTGTAACGTATTTGACAAGCTCTGCGTACGTCTTATGTACGCAAATTTTTTCCGTGTGTGTGTGTTACTTCTACATGAAAAGAAAGGTGCGGAATCATGTTATATGCGCAATTGTCTCACAAAATTTGAAAATTTTCTATGTAAATAATTAAATTTAATATGTAATTTTCTTATGTAGTTTATGCAATTTAGTAATTTAGATCCCTCTATCTATTTTATTGTTTAATACTAAAAATAAATATTACATAATTGATAAGCTTGCCCGCCCTAAAAAATAATATTGGTTCCATGATAAAAGTTTAGTGTTATGTTTTTTGTAAAGATTTGGGTGGTATGAATGTAAAATATAAAGTTTAGATGCTAGATATGTAAATACATTAAAATTTCGTGGTATGTAAGTAAATGCTCCATCGTTATAATAATGTTGTTTTGATGATAATGTTTTTTACATAACAATATTATACATCAATTATATTGCATTTTATTAAATATTAGTTTATTATAATATATATATATATA
>NEWO01000010.1:1684537-1697897 GCA_003013225.1 Phalaenopsis aphrodite | reverse complement strand
ATTCTTGCAAAATGATGGTTGCGGCCCTGAAATTGCTGTCTGTTAGCAGTTACCGGTTATCGTAGTCGGCCACCGCTCGTCATTGTCGGCCATCACAACCGCCTGCTAACATTGCAGCCACTGCCAACCACCCTGACGACTATTGCAACCGTCTGGGAAAGGAATTCAAAGTCTAAATAACTCTATTGTTTGGAAATTGAAGGTGTAAGGCTCATTGATATATTAATTTAGAGTTAGAAGACAATTAACCCAATATTCACATTTCAATGGATTCAGATATGATTCCGATCAAATTGCTTCAATGATTGCACATGAGTTTTAAGTATGGTTTTCTACTTGATGTTTGAAGTTGACATTCTTCAATGTTCTCTACTTGAGGTTTGAAGTTGACATTTACCATTGCCTGGTCGTCATTTTTATCATTATTGCTCAACTAACATCATTCTTCCTTTATTTCTAATTTTGCTATAATTATGACATCAAGCTTGAGTGTAATTATATCATATCTGATAAAAGGGAATTTATTGTAAAATTTTTATTATATTATAGATAATTTTATTTGGGTTAGGTCCATTCACTTTTTTCCTTAACAAAATGTTAGTATATGCTGTGCAGAGGTACTCAGGAAAGGTCTATAGAGAGCAATTGCTCCCTGTCAAATTCCCCGCCCCGCGCCCCCCGCCCTGTTGATTTCTTATATGAGATAGTAATTTGATATTTTATCCCTCATGAAATATTAATTTTGCATCTCCTTCAATATCGCTTAACTCTTTGTTGCCCTAGCCCCTCCCATGTTAGTTTTAGGGAGTCAGTTTGCCCCCCTTAAAAAAAGTAAAAAAATATTACATCCGGAGTCCAGACGCAAGCAGTGTCCGAACAAGGGACACGATATACTGGCATGCAAGGGTTTTTTTTTCTCTTCGTCTCCTTTGGTGACTCGCGTCCGTTGTTCGGACGCTGCTTGCGTCCGAACTCCGAACGCACTATTTTTTTCTCAAAAAAGTGGCCCGTTCTGCCCATTATATTGCGTTCCTTCTTTTATATATATTTGTGCTAGAAAAATTAGTTAGTAAAAAGAATATTCTACATTGCAACAATTATTTTTTATATTTATTTGTCATATTTCTATTGATGTATCTTTCATTGCATTGTTTCGTATATTTAAGTTCACATGCAAGTAAATAGTAGTGCATATTACAAATAATTAATTTTAGCCACAATTTAATATAAATTTTAAAAAAATAAATATAAAAAGAAATTATTATTTTCCACTAGCTAGAATTAACTAGGGCTATTTGTAACAATATTATCTTTCAAAAAATAAATTAAATAGTTTATAAATAATAGTTCTAAAAATAATAATTGACACATTATGTATTTACATATCTAACCTTTACATTTTCAAGTTTATGTTCATGACACTCAATTCTTTAACATCGCATAAAAAATATCCTACATTTTTTCGTGCATGGTATTATCACACCAAATGGTCATAAATATAAAATTGAAAGTTTAGGTGTTGGATATGCAAATACATAAGATTTATGTGGCATGCATGTAAATTTCCTAGTAATAAATATAATTAGGGAGACCTTAATTAACACTTTCCAGCACATGATTTGTTGTATCATTTGGTTTATTGCACAACAAAAATCAACATCAATGGCTTCATCACCCATATGTTATTAAAACCTAACAAACCTCATTATTCTAACCATATAACATATATTAATCATGTAACATTGAGCAATAGAAGGCTTATATTCCCAGTCACGGAGCCAAAAAATTTTAGGTAGGGATCGAGCGGGGCCATACTTGATCTTCGTGCTAGACTCATCGTAATCCGACAGGTAGCATGCTCTTAGACGAAAAGATCCTAGGAGGATGATTGGTGGTTGTCTCGGCATTGTCGAGGGATTGGCTCCTTCCTCGGGTTTGGCCGCATCGTAGTATTAGGCTGAGTGTACTGATTGGCTCGTGTCACGTGCTCATGTTTATAACATTTGCCTTTGAGTTTGGTGGATGTGGGGCGGCACTACTTAATATTATAATTTTTATTATAATTTATGAGCATTTACATACAAATCACCAAATTTCTATGTATTTACATGTGTAACACTTATGACTTTGCTTTTGTAGACGTATATATATTACTGAAATCTCTCATATCACATCAAAAATATAATCATTTTAACTTTTAGGTTTTAACCTACAAACTACCATGAATTCACATATCTAACAACAAAATTTTGCCTTATTTACATTTATATCACCAAAACTTTAATATTGATACATTATCAGTAAATTTGGTCATTTTGCATGAACCTTGAGGCGATTAGTGCGAATCTCGGAGCTTTTTTGGGCAAGAAATATTCAAACTCAAAGTAACAATCATTCAAAACTTTGATTTCAGCAAACTTGCGGTTACACTGACTGGGTCAACGAGATGAATCAAATGACACTGAAATTGGCCTACTCTGAGCTAAATCAAGCACGAGTCAGACCACTTTTGTAGATTTCGGTGGCTGGCTGGAAGGCCAAATTGATTTCAAATCTGATAGTTTATAGTTAAATCGAGTGTCCAAATTAGACGAATCCAACGAGCGTAAGATCACTCAACTCCCACTTCTGTTTTTCTAATGTCATTTAAAAATTAAAGCATGATACAAATAAAATAAATAAATAAATATTTATATGTTAGAACTAGGTTTCCACATTCTCAAAGAAATTTGCATTAAATTTCATATTTATAAATATACCTTTATCTCTATACCTAAAATTTACAGATCTGTCCCACTTCTCTTGCGATAGCTATTTTTTCGCCTATTACTACGTGTAATTTGCGTTTTTAAGTCGATAATTAAAGTAGATGAGCTAAGACTATTTGATTTCTCTTTCTTTTACTTTTAATTGAAGCTTCCTTGAATGAAAAAAATATTACATTATGACTTAGAGCTATGTGCCGAGCCAAATGAAATTGTGTCATGAACGTGATCGGTCCGGTAACACTAGTGAATATTCCCCTCGTGTTATTCATGTGTTATTGTGTGTTATTCAGATGTTATTGTGTTCTGAAATATTCCTGGTGTTATAATAACACAATAACATATTGATAACACGAGGAGAATATTCTCTGGTATTACCGGACCGATCACCTCCACGGCGTAATTTCATTAGACTTCGCATGTAACTCTACGTGCGGAGTCGTGATGTAATATTATTATTATTATCATCATACGTGAAGTATGTGCTGATAGATACAACAAAAAATTTCAATTAAAAATCGTATGAGTTGCATGGGCCAACTAATCAAAACTAAATATGTGCTATACATGCTAGAATTTGACTAAATAAATAAATAATTAATTAAGAAGAAGGTTCGCATGCACATCACATAATTCGTATGTTCTACCTATTTAGGATTTCTCAAAAAATTATTTTAATCATTTATAAATTCCAAAATATTTCAAATAATAAATGTTCCAGTTTTAAATTTAAGGTTATCTATGGCCCCAACTTCGGTAAGTTTATAGCCAAACTGACAGCCCCGACGAGCCAAGTCTGATGAAGATTAAATTGATTTGATCTGAATCTGATCAAGGCCAGATGAAGTCGTTTAAGGGTAATTGGAGGTTTTAGATGGTTAATTGAATGTTTTAATGTATTTTGAATTTGGCATGCTTATAGTAAAATCGAGTGTCTTGTCAAGCTGAATCTAACTAGTTAAATATCACTTGATTCTGACATCATTAAGGCACTCAAATGCTCATAAAATATTATCTAATAAAAGGAATCATTTTGGGTCGTCTAATTGAGTGGTTTGAATTCATGTGTTAATTACAAATGATTCCACTCACAATATATGTAAATAGAACTCCACCCACTTCATGAAACAGGACTTGCAAACCAAGATGTGGAAGAGAAAGTTGAAGGAGTTCAAAGCTCTTGAGGTTTTTTGAGCTCTACCATTGTCAGACTAACATCGACCAGCCACCACCGTTCAGCTACCGCCACCGTAGGATGACTTACGACTTTAGGCGCTCCTCTACTGCCACCACCACCGAACTACCACTGTTGCCACTGTCGAACCACCGTCTCTTTCTTGTCACTGCCATTACAGGACCACCACTGTATGATTGTCGCTATCTTCATACAACTATTGCCCGACCTTTCCCATCGATTCGCTGCCACTGTCGGGCGACAATCTCTGCTTCTCGAGCACCACGTCCGTCAGAGCATAACTACTCGGCAACCGTAGGATGACCTTCTATGTTTCCCGACCACTGCCAACCGGTTGTCGCTGCTTCCTAGCCACCACCTACCAGCCGTCACAAGCACCACACTACCACTGCCCGACCGCTATCATCATGTCGTCGTCATCGCCGAACCACCATTGCGCTACCACAATCGTCGGATTATCGTTGCTCTACCACCATGACCACCACAATCGAGTTATCGCCACAACTGATCCATGATCATTGAGTCTTGAACGCTATCGTATGGTCGCCACTACTGAAGTCACTTGTGTAACATTGTTTCCATCCATTCAATGGTCGATACATTCTTGTAATCTATATAGGCATGGTAGAATTATTTCAACTGAGTTAAGCCTCATGGTTCTTTGACCATACGAGATTTTCCAGGTAAAAATCCTTATCGTCTTCTTTGTCTTTTTCTCTTTACATGTGTGTGTTGGATACATTCATTTTTATTTATAAGAATTAATATTATTGATATTTTTTAAATGTGATGTTAAAGATTTGAGAGTATATAAAAAACTGAATGTTAAAACAAAGATTTACATGCCATTTGATTCGGATGTATTTACATATCTAACCTCTAAACTTCAATTTTTATGTACATGTCATCTTACTTATACATGCAACGATGCATTTCATATTTTAAAAAGTTAAAATGATGATATTTCTGATGTAATATGAAAATTTTGAGTGATACATGTTGTGAAAAACGACGGCAATAAAATGAAAAACATGTTTGAGAAAAATTTGCAAAATAGAAACCGCAATGAAACACACAGATTTACGTGGACCGGACTCCATATAACCCAACAATACAAATATGCAAATGAAGTTTAGGTCTTTTATATGTAAACATTTAAGCACTTGGCGGTATATATGAAATTATAATTACACCTTTTTTTTATTTCAATCAACTCCTTATCCATTGTCTCCCCATAATTGCCCTATGTTTAGCCCATTTGTCAGCTCGCTTCTTCCCGAGTGATTCTTGTGTTGACTGACTCGTGGCTCCATCGGTTTCTATATCACATGTCTTGTTCAAATTCTCGGATGTTATCTGGCTTTTTGATTCATCTACTCTGTGAGCCACCAGTCTGATTAATGCATGAGCTTTAATTCGTCTGTTTTCTGGCTTCTGATTGATGGTTCGGTCGTGACCTATCCTTCGGGTATATTTATTCACATTTCTCTTGCTCGTAACCACTCGACGATCCGAGCGATGACATTCGAATTATACCATCACCAATTTGACAAATTACAAATTTAATATTTTGGAGTGCTTTGGTTGTGGGGGTGCAAATTAAGATGTGCTTTTAAATACAGATCCTGACCCCAAAAACAATTTATTAAATTACATATTGCTGCCTTCGCAGTTCGCACGTAATTGTCGATATTAAAAAATATCATTGTCTCACACGCAATCATCAATCTTTGCTGTTTTTTTTTATTATTATTTAAAAAAAATTACATATATACCACCTCACTCATATGTAACGTCTAAATAAGCCTCCATTTGGGGAGGGATTATTGCGTGCGGACACCGCATGCATCTCTGCATGCGGTGTTCGATCTTGGCCGTAGATCACGTTGGCCGTAGATCACGGTGATCTACGACCAAGATTATTTCTGTCTTTTTAAAAAAAAATAAAAAATTTTAGGTGGGGCCCACCGAAATACATCAGGACCGTAAATCAGGTGTTTACGGTTGGGATCGGACACCGCACACAAGCTGCGTGCGGTGCCCGATCCGTATGGAATAATTTTTCCCATTTGGGGCAGCTTATTTGGTGCGGTAGTATTTTGAAAACGCGTCCGACCTGTTTTGGTAGACTGCGTTTTGACAGCTTATGCGTTTTCAAAATTTATATATATGCCACCTTATTTTTAAATGCCATAGGGGAGATTTACATGCATATCATATATTGAAAAAGCCCGCAAATAAAGAGAGTATAGTGAGTCAAGAGTTTACTATAACTAGGGGAGAGAGTCCCCTATACTCGTACTTTTGTCTCTTATTTATAAAAGTGTATTTTGTATAATAATAGATAGGAGGAAACAAATATAGAAATAGTTTTTAATATGATTCATGCTCTAATTAATTATATCAATTTTATATCATATATGTATTACAATTTGAATTTTAACATAATTGCAACCGACATGTTGACTTGCTCAATCTCAGTTGATTGAGGTTGTCGGTCGAGTGACGATTGTGTCTTTTGGAGTGTCGTGATCGGTCAAGAGACTTGAATTTATGGTTATCTTGCTTATCCCAAGTCGGTCGACCAATTGTGATTTGGTGCTCGAGTTTGTAACAGTTCTCATGTCTCCCATACAGGTAGGTCGGTCTCTGTGGTTTGATCCCCTATCTTGCAAGGCTTAGGGTGGGTCTTGTCATTGTCTATTCGAGGTATTTGTCAATACTCATTGTCGGCATGATCTACACCTCACTATTGGCGGATCTCACCGCTACCAAGCTATGAATCATCGCTAGTGCTTGGACCTATATTGAGCTCCAGAGTTTATTGTCGACAGAACCAGGAAAGAGAGATCCCCTTTACTCATACTTCTGTCTCCTATGTATTTCGTACATCAAAAGAAAGGAGAGAACAATTACGAAAATCATTCTTAATATGATTTATGCTCCAATTAATTATATGAATTTTATATAATATTTGTATTACAATTTGAATTTTAACATTGTGGAAATTGAGGGACCGACTTTTCTGAGCTCGGCTGATTGGGGTGACCGGTTAAGTGGCGACTGTGTCTTTCGGAATATGTGCCAGTTGGTCGAGGCTCTCAGTTGTATGATTATCTCGCTAGCCCCAGGTATACATAGAGATTAAATAACTTATTTGTTGTTGAAATAGAAGCAACATACTCGCCCACAATCAACCCACCATAACTTATTTCATCCAATTTTCAAATTCTAACTCAAAAACCAAACTCTTTGTAAAATATAATTTAGAACGCATTTGTTTAAAATTTTTTTAAAAATAAATAAATTGCTTTAAACAAGTTACTCACTAACTTATTTTTTCTCGCCTTTAAACAAGTTAAAATAATTTGAATTTTGGCTCGGATCAAGATGGGGATTGAAATAAATAAGTCAAGCTATGAATTGAATTTTTTCTTAGCTGGCTTCAATTCATTCATGGATTGGCTCGAACTAAATCGGGATCGACTTGCAGTATCTTTTATTAATAAAGATTATATATATAATACTAATTAAAGTTGAATATAACAAGTCACGAGTCCACTTCAAGCCGATTTCGAGCTGTAACAAAACCAAATAACTTAACAGTTAATTTCAATCTTGAGCTGGATGGAGCCAAATCCAAGCTTATTGGATTCAAATAACTCAATTTGAGCCAACTCGTTTTTATTTTTAGCTAAATTGAGCCCGGTTCAATCTTGAATCGGCTCACCCGTAAATCAAATATGACGAGCCACAAGCCAATTTGAAGCAGCATTAAGGGTCTATTTGCGGCAGCTGTGACTGTTTGAAGTAACGGTTGTGAAACTACTGAAGAAAAATTTATGATTTTAAAAGTTGTGGTGACTATTATAATTTTTTTTTAAAGTCAAATCATAGCTTTCTAGCAGTCACCGTAAATAATCAAATAAAATCTAAAAATACAATTTTCAAGAGCAACTTTTTTACAACACAAACCAGAAGTATGCTGCGGAGCCGCACCCAGATGCAACCTAATAAATCTATTTAATAGATTTCGAACCGACCCGAAGAAATTTTACCTTCTAACTCTATATGAACCCCCTCCCTCCCTCCCTTGCCGAAAAACTCCATCCCTCATCTTCTTCCTCAACAAAGAGCACCATTTTCTCAAATGACCAAATTCTCATCACTTCCCCCACTCCTCCTCTTCCTCTTCCTCTTCCTCTCCTTCCTCTCCCCTGGTTCGTCTCGCATTACCTTCTCCCCATTCCACCCCATGATTTCTTCTTTAATTTCTGCTATGCTCTAACCTCCATTCAAATTACAGGTGCAAAGGCGGCTTCTTTCACCCTCACCAACAACTGCGGCTACACCGTATGGCCCGGCATCCTCTCCGGCGCCGGCACTCCGCCGCTCTCCACCACCGGCTTCGTCCTCAACTCCGGTCAATCTCGCTCCCTCGACATCCCTTCCTCCTGGTCCGGCCGTCTCTGGGGCCGCACCTACTGCTCCACCAACGAGTCCACCTCCTCCTTCTCCTGCCTCACCGGCGACTGCAACTCCGGCCAACTCGAGTGCTCCGGCAGTGGCGCCTCCCCTCCCGCCACCCTCGCTGAATTCACCCTCGACGGCAGCGGAGCCAGGGATTTCTTCGACGTCAGTCTCGTCGACGGCTATAATCTTCCCATTCTCGTCTCTCCGAGCTCCGCCGTATCTTCCTCCGGCTACAATTGCACGTCCACCGGCTGCCTCGTCGACCTCAATGGACTCTGCCCCTCGAATCTGAAGGTCGACTCCGGCGGGCGGAGCGTGGCTTGCAAGAGCGCCTGCGAAGCCTTCGGGAAGCCGGAGTTCTGCTGCAGCGGAGCTTATGGAAGTCCGAACACCTGCAAACCATCTTCTTACTCTCAGATCTTTAAGAACGCTTGCCCCCGAGCTTACAGCTACGCTTATGACGATGCTACCTCTACTTTCACTTGCCCCACCGGCGTAAACTACATCATCACTTTCTGCCCCAATACCTCGAGGTATTGCATAAAAGTTAAAAAAGTTGTATTTTTGCACAAATTTTTAATTCAAAAAGCAAATTTTTGTTCTGATTTGGGGATTTTTAAGCTTCTGGTTTGGTTATTTGGTTGCAGCCAGAAAGAAGGGGAGAACGATCCGCGGGCAGCTGCGGTACCGCTGATCAACGATACGATGGTGTTCTTGGGTCCCGCGAGCGGCGGCGCGGTGGCGAATGCGTGGCGTTTCGCCGCGGTGGCGTTGGCCACCGCTTTATCGGCGTTTTGGGTGCAGTTCTAGAAAACGGAGAAGGCGGAGGCGTGCCGTTCTGCAACGCGCTTTTCGCGTTCGGCGACGCGTTTCGGTAAGCGAATTTTGAACGCATTTTAACGTTTGGAGCGGCGGGCGGAGATTTCTGTGGCCGGCCGTCGTTGGAGGTTATGAAGCCGGCGGAGCATTAGTTATATTATTTATTTTGGGTATTTATTATATATTTATAATGGCATTGTTAGGAAGGAACAGATAGTATATATTTATTACGTTGCTTTTATTGAAATTTAATTAATTAATTTAATTTGATTTCCAGGCTGTATCTAAATCTTGAATTTCTTTTTTAAAAATAAAAAGTCAAAACATGAGGCTGTTGATTATATTTATTTCTCCAAGAGAAAAAAAAAAGCTTAAATTTATATGCATGACACTCATAGTTAGGGCTATCAATTTGGCTCCTTGTTCGTGAACAACTCGTGTTCGGCTCTTTAAGAAGCTCTTGTTCGACTCATTAGTTAAGCCTAACAAGCCGAACACGAACAAATTTTTAAGCTCGAAATGTAAACGAGTCGGACACAAACAACAGTTTGTTCGCTCGTGTTCGGCTCGAAATGGCTCGAAAAAAAAATTATTTAACTTTTTATATAACAATATATTACATATATTTTTTATATAATAATATATTATATATATTTATGTAAGTTTAAATCATAACACCTTATGTGACAATGTGGTTAATGTTTTCTTCTGTATATATTTGATACAGGTTCGAATCCCACATTTTACATTTTTTTTCTCAATTTTAGTTTAACGAGTCAATTTTGAGCCGAACACGAACACAAATATTTAAATCGAGCCGAACACGAACACACTGTTCACGAGCCAATTTCGAACACGAGCTATTTCAAACGAGCCGAACACAAGCCAAGTCTGAGCTCGCTAAAGCTCGGCTCGTTTACAACCCTACTCATAGTCCGTTTGAGGATATGACACTGCATGACAGTTTGGTCTATTTAGGTAAATTGTATTTTTGTAGCTTTTCAAAAAGTCTTAACTAAAATCTGCATTTTCTCACCGGTCATGACTAGGTGTTGTGACAGCTTTCTAACTACGATCTAATTTTTCTCACAAAAAAAAAAATTATAACGAACACAACAACTTTTAAACATCAGATTATTCTTTAGCAGCATTACAATTGTTTTTTAATAAACTGCAGCTTCCTCAAACAGTCCTTTTAAGTTATTTATTAAATTATCGAATCATGTATCACATTTTTGCTTTAAATAAAATATATCTAAGAAAATTAAATGAGCCTCAAAAGAAGATTTTATTATAACTTCACCAATAAAACTTAATTACCTTACATATGATCTTACAACCATAGCTAATGACTCCATACAATGCACATATATTAAATAATGTAATTAATAATAATACATCAAAATAATTATATAAATTATAAAGTTGTAGTTTGTTTATTTATATCAAACATTCAACTTTTCATATTTATATATATGACACTCAAATCTTCGATAAATTATAACTTTCATGCAAAGTTTACGATAATGAAGGGTTATAAATATAAATAGACAAATGTGGTATGTAAATACATAGGAATTACGCGGTATGTATGTAAATGAAGCGTATTTTTTAATGTATATTAGCATGTTGCATACTATTTCTAAGCAATCAAAAGAAAAATAAATGAAAGCTCTAACCATGTCTATGGTAATTAAATTAATAAATCCAAGTTATAATGATGATTAAGATCTAATATTTTTATTATTTACTAATACACGAATGAGAAAATATTATGCCCAGATAATCATACGTATAGTCGACTACGTGGATATTCACCGTCGTGTGCACGTCAAAAGGACCGATGTTGTATTGTCTTCACACATACAGAAATATATATATATGAACAGTTGTGCTGCTTGTCGTGTATCTTAGGTAGTGCACTCACGTGTTCGATTCCGCCTGAATACATCTTCCTTACAGTACCTAGGGCTGTAAACGAGCCGAGCTTGAGCGAGCTCAGGCTTGGCTCGTGTTCGGCTCGTTCGAAATAGCTCGTGTTCGAAATCGGCTCGTGTTCGAAATCGGCTCGTGAACAGTGTGTTCGTGTTCGTGTTCGGCTCGAAATTGGCTCGTTAACTAAAATTGAGAAAAATAGATGTAAAGTGTGGGATTCGAACCTGGATCAAATTTATACTAAAGAAGACCTTAACCACATTGCCACATGAGGTGTTATGATTTAAACTTAGACATAAATATATATAATATATTATTATATAAATAATATATGTAATATATTGTTATAAAAAGAGTTGTATAATTTTTTTTCGAGCCATTTCGAGCCGAACACGAGCGAACAAACTGTTGTTCGTGTTCGGCTCGTTTACATTTCGAGCTTAAAAATTTGTTCGTGTTCGGCTCGTTAGGCTTAACGAACGAGCCGAACACGAGCTGTTCACGAACAACAAGCCAAATTGACAGCCCTAACAGTACCGGATTGAGTGGTTAGGTACATTAAGGTTGCTAGAGGTCCGTATCATAGCCTCTAGCTATATATATATATATATATATATATATATATATATATATATATATATATATATATATATATATATATGTATTAACGGTTCAACTACTTAAGAAAAATGACATTTGATTAGGATTCTAACCTAACCACCAATTATGTGACTACCCCATTTTAAAACGAAGTATGGAAGCCAATCAATATTTAAAATATCATGTTTTCGTGGAAGTTTTGCGGTGTCCACGTGGCAACACGTCACTCCTCTCACTTTCAAGGTTTGGCCATCCCGCTCAACGACATGGGCCCCACTTAATCCAAGTTATTGAAGCCACGTGGCAAAAAAAAAGATGATACAAAGAAGAATATTTTGAGAATAATAATTCACTTAGGAGCATGGGATCAAATCAAATGATGGGAATACCGTATTCTTAATTTACTAAATTGCTAATTTCTTATATACTCAATTTAGAATGATTATTTAATATCTTAATAATGCACAAAAAATCAAAATACGTTAAGTTGACGTAGCAAAAGTTTTTACGTAGAAAACCCGAAAAGTAAAAAAACGAGTCTAGCCATGTCATAAGTAACTCACTATAACTTGATGAACACGTGTAAAAATCATTATCCCATAGGCATGAGAGAGGCACGCGAGTACAATATTGGTATGTATAAAAATTCGTTGCACAAGAGTCATGAGCGGTTGCGTTTACTGAAATTTTGTTGCATCGTATTTGAAGTGCGTTATTACACGATACACAGAGAGAGGGGATGTGGGATTTGGCTTTTAGGGGTTGTTTGGCGGTAAGTAGGATTTAACTTAAATAATATTTAATAAATCCTGTAAGTGTGGATTTATCAAACCTTGAGCTGGTTAAGCCCTGAAAATTGCTTGGTATGTTAGTAAGTAAATTCTGATAAGTTATGAGAAATTGTTTGACAGTTTTAAATGAATTTAACATGATTTATTGAACATCCAAATGTTAATATTTAAAAAATATATAAAGGAGTATCCTAGCCTCAAAATATATTAAAAAGAAGCAATTGCATTAATTAATAATTAGTTATATAAATCAATAATAATTTTTTTACCTAATTACTTATTAATCAATAATTGAAGATTAATCAATTATTAATTGTAAAAATTAAAACTTATTTAAATTTTGATTAAGACATTTAAAATATAAAATATTATTAATTAATTAATTAATTATTAAATAATTACACATAAAATTTTCTAATTATAACTAAATTGATAATATATAATTTATTTATTAATAAAAATAAATTAAGGCCATAAACTTATCTTCATATTTCTTTGTTTGCCAGAAACCCTCTCCGACATCCTCCCCCTCTATCGGTTTCACCTATAACTTCTCATATTTGCCCAAAACTCTCACTTATGTCACTCTCCCTACTGGTTGTGCCCAAAACCAATGCCTTCTAGAATGAATCTTCCCCGTATGGTCGCCATTAAAGCTAGCTGGGAAGGAAATGATACTAAGACCACCGAAACTCAAATATTTCTTATCCTTCCCCTCCGCTCCTACTAGAAACTATCGAGGAAGGTAAGCCTTTTCGCGCCATTCTTTTTCATGACTCTTT
>NEWO01000010.1:1656353-1667660 GCA_003013225.1 Phalaenopsis aphrodite | reverse complement strand
ATATATATATATATATATATATATATGTAAAAAAATGAAATTGATGCCAAATGAGCTCTTGGAAAAACATTGCTTAAGAGCCACTGGTTTTTTGTTTGTTCAATCTTAACTTTGTTCAAGTTGTTCTATGTACTTTCCCCAATCCTCTTTTGCAGTTCTTGTGGCTTTTGAAGGATCAACACTTTTCTGTGCCACATTGGCGAAGTCAACGGCCTTACCTTATGTCACAAGAGGTAATAATGGCGTATTAAGTATATGATTAATTACTGACTACTAGTATATTTTGAAAACATTCATCTACGCTGTATGACAATGAACTATCTCTTTTTTTTTTTCTGATGTAGACTTGTCTTTTTTTTTTTTTTCGAGACACTTCACTTTTTTAGACTTAATTTAAAAAAAATTACAAGGTTAAAAATGTTTGATTCTTTGTACAAGTGAGCCTATCCTTAACATTAGATTACATATTTTCTATGCCTGATGTATCCTGATCTATTGTTTCAGAATTGTGTTTGTGCTTCTCAAGCGTATGAGGGTGAGGCTTCAAATGTTAATGCATTTTTTATGTTGATTTTATTTTCCAATTAGTGAGTGCTTTATTTGATTTTAGCACTTCTAATTTTTATAAACCTGTACGATTGTCCCTGTGGCATCTTTCCTCTTAAGATGTCAATTATTCTGTCTTTTAAGGTTACAATATAAAATTTGTTACTTCTCAATTCTATATTCAGCTTTTTGATGCACAAGTTTTGTCATCAAATTGAACATCTTCACTTGGTTGAATTGAAGTTGGATCCTTTGGACATTTGATAGCTCGGTTGGGCAGCATTCTTGTGTGTGTATTAGCCATGAAATAGTGAAATAATTCTACATTCAAGGAGAAATAATCAATGTTTTTCTAAATTTTGTTCTATTTTTTGCTTAAGATTATCGTCATATATATTTTTCTAGAATAAAGCTTGAACATTTTAATTGGGGACCATTTCAGATGAAGGGATTATTCTTTTTATTATCAGATGTCATCACCGAAGAAATTTAATAGCAGAAATTATAAAAAAAGTTGTTCAGACTATTGTGCAAATATTTTATAATCACGGTTTTATTAACAAAGGCTTTTTAATCTTTATATATGATCTCATTTTTTCCACCACACACTACATTTGTTTTTTTAAAATGTTAGGTTGGTCTGGAGCTTGAAAATAACAAGCCTGGTAAATGTACCTTACTTCTGTCTGGCTATGTTCGAGCTCAGAGTCTTTCAGTGAACCAGCTTGTGAGATGCCTATCCTTATTGTTTTTGTGTAAATTACTCTTTAACTATTTGGCGCTGCTTCACATTTGCATCCTTTTTTTTTCAGGTTCATGTTTCAGGTGCTGGGGATTTTCAGTTAGATAAGATAGATGTTCTCAAGGATCCGGTTCCTTTGAACGAAAGAAAAGGTTCTAATTTGATGGACTCGGATAATTCAAATTGCATAGAGGTATAAATCTAATAAAATTCTTAAAGTAGGCTTTTGCTTCAATTTGTTGTCAGGCTCTGCCTATCGAAAAACATAACTAGTATCAAAGTTTCTTAGTGTCTTTTTATATAGTCTATTTGGCAAAGTCATGCTTATGTTTTTCTCTTATCATTGATTATTCAGTAAATTTTCTTCAATCATTATTGCCATTTGCCTTATTCCAAAAAATTGACCACCAATATGAATCTTTTTTCTTTTTGTTTGGTTTCAAGATTCAATCTTTTACCGAATGAAAAAAATGTCAATGGCCTTGACCCTTTGTAGGGACTCATTTTAGTCCTGAAGTCTACATAGATCTCAATTTAGCCACCAACCTCTTTTAATTTGGGCTAAAATAGGAGACTATTTGTTACGCTGGTGCCTGATAAAATTTTATCTTTTATTAGACTTAGGACAATTTAGTCTTTAATTATTATTATTGTTGTTAGTTTAAATAGAACTAATATGTTTAGGTTTAGGGCTATGCATGAGATTGAGTCTTGTATCTTAGGGTTAGGACTTGTGAGAGATTTCATACCTCCTGATTTGTAGGATTTGGGAGAGATCGCCTACCTCTCAAATTGTAGTTGTTTATTCTTTGTATGTTGTGTTGTTTGTGTTATTGAAGAAATAAATTTATTTTGCCCTAATTTTTGTGTGGAGATCTGTGCCGGTTCCTATCACTATTTTGGTCCATATTAAAAGAGTTTAGAGACTAATTTTACACAGATATAAACTCTATTACTAAAATGACATCCTATAAATAATTGAGGGATTATTTTAACGCTTTACTTTTTACCGAACATGCTTGACTAAATGCATATTTCAAGCTTTGCAAACTGTTAGTACAACGTCCAACGCCGCTTGACCAGCCATGGAAGTTGCCAAAACCAGTGAATTAATTAATCTTCTGTTCAGCCTCATGCAAGTAGGATGTGGGTATGGTGGCTATTGTTAGGTACCATCACATTGTTCTAGTTGATGCAGGAGATAACCCAACCCACAATAGGGAAAACAAATTTTATTACTCAAAACTAACAGGGTTACAATCAAGACTCAAAATCGGAAAAAAAAAACAACAATAACAAAACACCAGCATCTCGCTATGGTTGGGTAGGACAAGCCGTGGCTAGTGGTTACAAAGGATTTAGATAGGTGGTGGTTGGCTGGATGGTGTAGGGTGGGATTGTGGTGCAACAGGAAGGTGGGAGATGGATTGCGGCTAAGGCCGTGGGAAGGTTGGCAACACAGTAGGAAGGCTGGAGGGAGGGTGGTGGTACACAACAGGAGGGTACGAGGTGGGTTGCAGTTCAACAAGATAGGAGGGTAGGAGATGGTCCACGGTTCAACATGATGGATGTAGGATGGTAGGCGACACAGAAGCAGGAAGGGAAGGAGCACAGGTGAGATGGCGGCGAGCAGGTGATGGGGATAAGGGAGGACACACAATTCCTTGGGATGAGTTATAACAAGAGCACCTTCTTTTCATCAGATACGGCCCTAGAAAGGAAAAGGGGGATGTCGGAGGCGGTCCTGACAGAAATCTCAAGCAAAAAACTAACGTTAAACAAAGAAAAGAACATAATTTTAATAATAGATATCTAGGAGCACTTGGGCCGAAAACCCTAACCCTAATAATTGGGCTGGGAGGCCCCTTCTTTGAACCATTCCAACTTTCTTAGTTGGATCATTCGCCGGTTCATCAGAGCCCTGCGTCACTAGTGGTCATGCATTTGAACATAATTGTCCTTCTTGTCTTTTTGATGTTCAAAGAATTTGGTTCATTTTGTTTGAGCATATCAATATCATAGACCTTCAATTTTAAGGCTTTTCATATTGATTAAATTGTTTATTTACTGGATGCAATTTCCCAACCTTTTTGTGATATTGCATTATGTAGTGAATCAGAGGCATTCTTTAATAGAACACGCATATCTTCATTTATTTTACCTAAGTATCTTCTTGTGCTTTCTAGTTATATTTGCCTAATAGATTATTAGATTGTGATTATATTGCTGGTGTTTGTCAATTAAGCATGCTATATATATGTGCAATTGTAAATATTTATTAGCATATGATTTTTTCACACAAATACTGTTTTTTCTTTGCAGGTTGTTCTCACATTAAAGCCTGATGCCTTAAAGCAAGAACCGTTGGTTGTTGAGAATATACCAGACCCTCTTGCTGGGGAACAGGTCTGTTTTAAGGCTCCTACTTCATTCATTCATTCCTGATATAATTATAATCAATATTGCTAATTTTGCTCTTACTATTACGTATTTGTGTTCACTTCATGAATTCTCATTTTTCATTCTTTTGAACCATATATATATATAGTTAACAACTTCTAATTCATTTCTCTTTTTCTGCTTTTTTTTCCCTTCATTATTTTTATGCATTAATTTATCTACAAATGTTGTTAGTACATCTTCTAACCCTTTTTATCGACACACGAGCCAACCAAATATATTTTCTTACTTGAATTTGCACCACCTTGGAATGTTGAAAAGGATCAGGACTAGACTATTATTGTTATGAGTGCATTCATATTTCTAACATTGTTTTTGATATTCAATCAGACTTGGCCTACGGAAGCAGATATGGCGGAAGCTGATGAAAACGATGAAAGACGGAAATTACGAAGGAAGAAGCTTCCCCCAGGAACATCAGATTATCAGGTTATTATTTTTATCTGCCTGTCTTTTTTTTCTTTTTTTTGATGAGGCTTTGTTGGCTATAATATATGCAGGCTGCGTGGATAGTTGAAGAGTCCGATGATGATGTTTCTGAAGGTAGTGTTGAGGAAGGTGATGGTATGGTTTTGGATGGACAAAAAGATAATTTTGCACAAGTAGGATCTAATCAATCAGACAGTGAAATTGCACATAATATGGAAAACTTTGATGAAGAAACTGAGGCAGACACTGAAATGGCTGTAAGTTTCTGGGAGAATTGCTTATTACATGATAATGTTGATGTAATATGAATTGATTAATGTCCTTTTTTTCCCCGGATGCTGTTTATCTTTGTTATGTTGAAAAGGTAAATTTATATTTTTTTAAATGCATGATTTCAAAAGGCCAATTAGCTAACTGCATTGCATGTTAAATGTTACCAAATCTAGTAATCTTATGCTATCTTTGTTGGGCTTCTCATTTTTTTTTTCATCTTGACTAAAACTTTACCGTTATTTTGCTCTGTCATAACATATGATTATTCCATTTTTCATGGAATGTCATTTTTATGCCAAACTCAACTCATCTTTTGAAAAAATGTGATGAGTTATTTGCTTGGGCCCTCTAATGTACTCTGTACTTTAATTTCTGCTTTGTAGGATGATGCAAATTTGACAAGTGAACAGATAGAGGCCGAGATAAAGAAACTTAAAGATGCATGTGGTTTGGATGAAGGTATTTTTTTCCTTTGTAGTTGAACTTGTTGTGAGAGGAGTTTTGTATCTGTAAGCTTGGTTCTTTGATAATAGTGGAGACAAGTGAAAGGGAATGGCATGATTATACTGAACTAAAATTTCCTTTAGTTATTTTTGATGTTGGTTCTGCGGCCTTCTTCAACAGGCCGGTAATTTTTTAGAATTTATTTGTTAGTTATGCTTATAGATTAGCCTTTAAAACATGATTGCATTCCTGCCATATCATCTTAACTTTGGATCTCTAGATTATTTTGGAGGCCAGGTGACACCATTTTAGAATTTCAAGGTGGTGTTGTAGCTCAGATTTAGTGTGCAGATGTTGTAAAATGGTAAGAGGAGGAGAATATGCAAAATTGGTGGAGTTTTGTAGGCGGTAGAAGCCGATCGGCGGCTTTACGGGTGGCAAACAGCAAGGAAGTAGGTGGCTGGTGACTCCAGCAGTGAATTACGAATGAGGAATCACGGATGAGGAAAGGAGGACGTAGAGGATCTACCAAATGTTCTCTTCAAGATACAGACTCATTACGCGAGGAAGAAGAGGATATAGCTCTCTGAATAGGATAATTTCAGATAAACAAAGCTCTACTATTATCAAATCAAAGCCAAAAGTTTCCAAGACAAGGTTCATCCCCTGTTTAAATACTTCAAAGCAAAAGAAAACATAATTAATATTCAAAAAAGAGCATATAGGGTCCCACAGGCTCAACACAGCTAGCAGGCTGGAAATTCCGTTTCTGGACTCCCCGAGATGAAATGCTATCCTAATTCGATCTCATCATTTGTCGTTTTCAGCATTCTGGTCCCCGCATCACCAGGAAATTTAACCATTGTTCCAGGCTTTCCCTCTGTTTAATTATCCTTGAATAGATATTAGTAAAATACTCCATTGTAGTTGTTAACATAAGAAATTGCTGTATTCACTATATAGTTTATTACCATAGTATTTCTTTGTAAGTGAGAATATCCCTTACATTTTCATTTTCCTTTTATTTTCTCGTTGTTATAAAGGCACCTGTATGATATTAGTGCAAGCTTAAACCTTGCAGTTGTCCCACCAGCCCCCACTATTTTTTTTTCCCTCTCTTTCTTATCTTTCTTTTGTCCTTGATTCACCGTCCACAATTTCACCTTGGCAGCTCTCATTCACATACTTGTATGTGCTTGCTTGTGTGGCGCATCACTTGCCTGCTTCTCACATGTGTGCACTTGTTTGCTCACTTTCACATTTACTGCTCTTACTCATGCTCTTGCTTGTTCATGTTTGCTCACCTTTTGCATTGCTTGCCTGCACATGATTTATTAAATCATTTTGGTATTCTCTTGTATACTTCTTGTTATGTTCATTGATTGTTTTCTCTATTATTCACCAGGAGTTGATACTCTCAGCTATTATTGATACAACTACCAAATGAATGGTATCAACTATCTGTTACGGTCTTTTACTTTTTAATTTTTCTTGGGATCTCATGAGAAACTTAGGGCAGCTTGGGATCACTAATCTTCTTAATTTTTTTTTTTCATTTTTTTTTATTTATGTTTTGATTTGAAACAAAATATTCTTGACTATCTGAATAAAGTATGATGCATTGTTCTAATTTATTAATTTATTGTAGTATTTTTCTGCTTTTTTTCTTTTTTTAATAATTTGAGCTTCATGTGACTCATAATATTGGGAAGGTTGATGCATAGTTCTAATTTATTTCCTTTTAATAATTTCTTATAGTATCTCTCTGCTAACCTTTTGTTTTTTTAATTTGAGCTTCATATGATATTGACTAATTTGTGGATTTCCAGAGTTTCCAGATGAAGTGGATACTCCAATAGATGTCCCAGCTAAAAAGCGTTTTGCAAAGTATAGAGGTCTGAAGTCCTTTAGGACCTCTTCATGGGATCCTCAAGTGAGTTACGTTGTCCTATCACTTTTACTTGATTTTATCATCAAATTCTTTATAAACTTTTTTTTCCCTTTTACAGGAATCTTTACCTCCAGAGTATGCAAAAATATTTAATTTTGATAATTTTACTAAAACCCAAAATCATGTCCTTGCTAAAGTTCTAAATGAAGAGCATGTGGGTGGTTCCGTACAAGTTGGTTCATATGTGAGACTTCATGTGAAAGATGTGCCTGTTGATTTGGCATCTAAAGTGTATCACTTGTCCCAAAGCTTTCCAGTTGTAGCTTGTGGCCTTCTACAGCACGAGTCTAAAATGTCGGTTCTTCACTTCAGGTACTTGTATTGACTGGATGGATGGTTTGGAAAACTTTTATATGTAACACACATTTCTTATGTATTTACCTATCTCATACCTAAACGTCCTTATTTACATATAAAACTTTGGTGCTTTAAACTTGTGCATGAAAAAGGTGCATTTCACTTTCAAAAAGTGATAATAGTGTTATTTTTAATGTGATATTAAAGATTTGAGTGCTATTTGTGTAAATATGAAAGTTTAGGCGTGAGATATGTAAATACAGAAGAATTGTGTGCTATATATATAAATTCTCCAATATTTAGCTATAAATTGTATCGCCTCTTTGTTATTCCTTCGAATGGATATTTAATGTTATGCTGTTTGTTTCCTTTTATTTGTTCTGGTTGAAAACATAACTGCCATCTTCTTCTGAATGTGAGAGGTAGAGGAGTCATCATCACTGTCGTTTCTGGTTTTGGTGAGGGACGTAATTCTGGTTTTTCATAATTGACTCTCATGCACTTTTTTCTAAGATTCTAGGTTCAAGTAGGCAATTTAATTGGATTGCATTAATATGTTTTGGGCAATTTTACATGCATAACACACAATTTATTTGCCTTTTGCATGTCTAACACCTAAATTTTGATATTTACTTTTATGACTCTTTGGTGGTATGAACCAATGCATGAAAAGGTGTACTTCACTTTTAAAAAGTTAGTAGTTGTGGTATTTTTGATGTGATATTAAAGATTAGAGTGTTATGTATTTAATCATGAAAGTTTAGGTGTTAGATATGTAAATACATAAGAGTTGTGTGGTATGTGTGTAACTGCCCAGATGTTTTGAAGCTTCATATCTTTCTGATCAACGCAGCACTCAAATTAGCTTCTGATAATAATGTTGGAGGAAACATTAGAATTTATTTTCTGTTGTAGTGTCGGCAGACATGCATTTCAAATTTTGAAAACAGTGGCGGAAAATATACAGCTCATGTTCACATAATAACTTGATCCATCTGTTATTCTCATGTTATTAATCTCAATCAACTGTAAGATCATAAGTTATTCTCCGTTCTTCTCCTAGGTGGAGAAAATTGCATCATTTTCTCTTTATATATTCTTATATATATGTTCGTACGTACGTACGTAGTTTACATATGTATGTTATGCTCGCGCGCGCGCGCGTACACGCATATATCGTTGTCATCGTCAGTTCATTGTTAGTTTTGATTTATTAAAGTTATCCTAGTTTACTGAAGTTGTGAAGTTTACCCCAAATGGTGAACCCAAATAGATTTGTTGGCCTCCAAACTCAGATTATCAAAATGTTAAGCTCTTAAATTTATTACTTTGTTTCTGAAGTGTAGTTATGTGCCATTTGAAATGTCTTGGCTTGGCGTTAACCATATTTATTCACACATCACAGCATTAAAAAACATGATTCCTATGATGACCCCATCAAATCAAAGGAAATCTTTACTTTCCATGTTGGATTTCGCCACTTTATTGCCAGGTATTTTATTTAATAGCCGCTATAATTTTGGTACATTTTACCATTCGAGCTTGGCATGGCTGACCCCCCTTTACTCTTTGACAGACCAATATTTTCTTCTGATAATATCAATTCAGATAAGCACAAGATGGAGAGATTTTTGCTCCCAGGTCGGTTTTCTATTGCCTCCATTTATGCACCCATCTGTTTTCCTCCCATGCCGTTGGTTGTCCTGAAGAACAAGCATGGAGATTCACCTGCTGTTGCCGCTGTGGGTTCATTGAGAAGTGTCGATCCTTACAGGATAATACTAAAGAAAATTATTTTAACTGGGTAAGTTTTTATGACCGTAGTTACTCTCTTTCATATTCGCTGATGAAAAGAAATTAGGAAGATTTACGTGCATGCCACCCTATTCGTATTTAGTTACAAATCTAACTCCTATACTTCAATTTTTACAAACATGTCACCTTGCCCATGCATGAAAAGGTGCAATTCACTTTTTAAAAGTTCAGATGGTGATATTTTTAATATGATATGCAAGGTTTGGGTTGTGTGAATGTAAAATTTGAAGTTTTGGTGTTGGATATACAGATGCATACGAAAGGTTTAGGTGTTAGACTTTGAATTAGTTTCCTCCAAAGCTGTCTTGGTGCTATTTTCACTTCTTGTAAAACTCAGTCTGAGTTTATTTTTTATTTTATTATCACTGCTGCTCCAAACTACACTTAATTTGATGATGTTATTGTTTTAGGAGGCTTAGGCTTGGAATGAGCCATGATTATTGTCATTTTAGCTATTTTCTTCTCACGTTTGGAGGATTTACAAAACTGCCGCTCAATTCTTATGTATTTACATATCTAACACCTAAACTTCAATTTTTACATGCATACCACCTTACCTATGCATGAAAATGTGTATTTCACTTTTAAAAGTTAAAATGGGGTATTTCTTATGTGCTATGAAAGATTTGGGTAGTATAGATGTAAAAAGCAAAGTTTAGATGTTAGATACGTAAATATATAGAAATTGGTTGGTATGTATGTAAATGCCCTTCAAATTTTGTTTTGCTAACAGGCGCTCAGCTTGGTAAACGTGCTTTTCGTTATGATGATTTTCTTTATTTTAGTTCTAGTTGACAAAAGTAATGACTGAATACCTGTTTTAACGCTTTAATATGATAAAACCTATTACACACGTACCCCATGATTCTTATGCATTTATCTATCTTGAACCTAAAATTTGATATTTATATTTATAACCTCTTGGTATTTAAAGCGTATGCATGAAAAAGTTGTATTTCACTTTTACAACGTTGGTGATAGTGGTATTTAAGGCAGTTATTTCAAGGCTTGTGTATGTAAATATGGAAGTTTAGGTGTTAGATAGGTAAATATATAAAAATTATGTGATATGTATGTAAATGTGACCCTTCTTTACTTTCTAACATATTCTTTGTAGGCTTGAGTATGCAGATATAATGCTTAAATTTGTTTCTCGATTTTTGATGCAGTTATCCCCTAAGGGTTTCAAAGAAGAAAGCTACTGTGCGATATATGTTTCACAACCCTGACGATGTTAGATGGTTCAAGGTAATAATCAAAACTACTGCTTATAATTGTTCTGCATGAGATTCTCTTCATTCTTCTTTAATAAGAAGATTTACATACATGCCACTTAATTCCTATATATTTACATATTTAACACCTAAACTTCAATTTTTACATACATACCATCTTTACCTATGCTCTTCGTAGTGAATTGAATGTCTCTCCTTTTTTTCAGCCAGTGGAGCTGTACACTAAATGCGGTCGCCGAGGATTAATAAAAGATTCTGTTGGAACTCATGGTAAAATGCTTTCACCACTCCTGATTTTTTATGTGATTCTTGCACTAAAATGTTATGTAAATATTGGACTTGAGGATTTAGATATCTAATTACATCAGAATCATGTGGTATATATGTAAATTACCCCTTTTGTTGAGCGTGCTGATTTATACTAATGTTACAATTTTTTTCTATTGTTTCACCACAAAGTCGAGTTTGCATACGTACTATTCAATTCTTATGTATTTACACATCTACCGCTTAAATGACAATTTTTACATATCTTAAAAGTTAAAATGGTGGTATTTGGGTGCCATAAATGTAAAAAAGCGATGTTTAGGTGTTAGGACATGTAAATGCTGGAGATGAGTGGGTGTTATGTATGTAAATCTTCCTGAAACTTTATATAAATACTAAAATGTTTCTCATGCATGTAATCAGGTGCCATGAAATGTCTGTTCAATGGTGTGATTCAGCAGCATGATACTGTATGCATGAGCTTGTACAAGCGTGCATACCCAAAATGGCCCGAGCAGCTCTTTCCCTTGCAGTAAAATTCTTCCTATGAGCTCCATGTATATCACCTTCTGCACCATCAATGGCTGCGCAGTGGATTTTTGTAACAGTAAAAGCATTTTGATTCTGTTTATGAAATATTTATGGTTACAGATGAGGTTTTGATTCTTGTTTTGTTCATTGGATGCAGTTTTTTATTTGTTAATTTGATGTAATTTGAATGTTTTGGTGCCTTATTTTGATACAGGAAATGTTGCAATTTTATTTGCAATTTATTTGTTGAGTTGATGAATTGGGTTGGGATCTTCAATTTTTTACATAGATGTCACCTCAGGCCATGAAAAAGATGT
>NEWO01000010.1:1577210-1645326 GCA_003013225.1 Phalaenopsis aphrodite | reverse complement strand
TAAAATATTATTTTTTATAATTTAATGATAAATTATTAAATTTTAATATATTTCGAGTATATTTTATATTAATGTTTTTTTAGACGAGTCAACCCACGAGTTAACAAGCCGAGTCTCATATAGCTTGAGTTTCGCTCGTTAACTTGTCGAGCTAAGCACACAAGCCACTTATCCCAAGCTAGGCTCAGTTACAAAGGTTTAAAAAACCGAATCAAATCGGCTGGTTCAACTGGTTCGGCAGTGAACCGGTTGGTGGTACGGTTCTGAGCAGGCGAAAAATCATTTCTGCATGAGACTGGCTAAAACCGGACAGAACTGGCGTTTCAACTAGAGAACCGTCGAACCAGTCGCGGTTCAAATGAGCCGCTTTTATATTTATTTTTTTATTTTATTTGGGAAATCTATTACCCAAGATTTGAAATTTTGAGATAATACATAATTTTTTTTTTGGAAATCCATTGGTCTTCATTTAATATAGATATGAATAATTTCTAAAGGCAGAGCTATTGATGTGGGACTAAAGGTAGCAAGGAAAACTTCTATGTGGATTTTTAGGAAAATTTACATGCATACCACTCAAATCTTGTTTATTTACATATATAACGCTTGAACATTTGTATTTTTTATATATGCATACCACTCAAATCTTATTATATACATATCTAACACCTAAAATTGTATTTTTTATATTTTAGGAATATTTACACGCATACCACTCAAATGTTATTTATTTACATATCTAACTCCTAAACTTGTATTTTTTATAAATATACCTCTTAAATAATTTTAAAAAATAAAATGTTTTAGCATTTACATGCATACCACTCAAATCTTATTTTTTTACATATCTAACACCTAAACTTGTGTTTTTTATATTTTTAAGAATATTTACATGCATACCACTCAAATCTTATTCATTTACATATCCAGCACCTATATTTGTATTTTTTTTATATTTTAAGAATATTTACATGCATACCACTCAAATCTTATTTATTTACCTATCTGACACCTAAATTTGTATTTTTTATAATTGTACCACTTAAATAATTTTTTAAAATAAAAAACTTAAGCATTTGTTTAACATAAAAAGATATAAATAAATATTATTATTTAATTATTTAATTATTTAATTATTTCAAGTCAAATAAGTTGAATACGAACAAGCAGATACTTATTCGTGTTCCGCTTGTTTATAAATCTAGCCCAAAAATATTTGTATTATTAATTTATTATATTGTTATTATATTATTTTGGCCATATTTAATTAATTTTAATATTTATTATGTCTTCCAATTCATCTCCGGTCAAATCAATGAACTTTGGACTTTTCTTTCTTCCGGTTTTACGTCTCGATGATTATTAAGATTTTCAGAGTATGTTACGACAAGCAGAATTCTATGCTAAACTAGTGCTTTACTTCCTGTTCTCCTGGTCATGAGCTTTACTTCTGTATGCTTCTTTTAGATTCTTAGTTATTTTTGGTTGTGATTTTTTTAAGTCGACAGTGCATATCAGATATTTATATAAAACTTATTGTACTCTCTATCTTAAATGTGCTGTATATAGCTTTTCTGACTAACAAGTTTTCTCTCGCACAGAATAGTTAGGATACGGCGTATACGCGAAGCAAACCAGGAGGCTGTTCTGCTTGCACTTTGTTTCAAGACCTTCACAGAGAAGGTGATAATTTTCAGGTATTATCCTATTAATATAGCAATACTATTGATGCCTCTAATATTGGTTGCATTGTTAGTGTGTGTGTCAAGCTGTATTAAACATGATTTCATTGTTATTAACTCTTGAATATTAATAAGGGTTAATCGAATACTTCCATTTCCTTTCCTCTCATATTTGATTTACACAATTTGTATACTTTTTAACAATCACAAAACTCATGCTACTTTTTTTGCTTTGCATTTTTTGTCATATTTTTCATGCTATTTTTATGTGATACTTTTATGATATTAATTTTTTGTGTTTATTTACTTATTTTTATTTTAATGGCAGCGGAACTAAGCTAGAAGCTCATAGATTAAAGATTATATTCGGTTTGGCTGGGTTGAAAGCAGCAGAGCTTCATGGTAATCTCACCCAAGTTCAGCGTCTTGATGTGAGTATCTTTTATGATTTAAGTGGTTTATTAAAAAATTGATTAGCGACACAGTAATACTGTTAGCAGGCTATTTTAAGAATTTGCTGCAAATTAGCTATAATTATTTGTTGCTGCTATATTTTGTGCTTGTATTTCTTAAGCGGTGCAAAGCTAGAGCACAAGATTTTTAATTTGTCTTATAATTTCATTAACTTATCAAACTGCAAATCCGCACTTCCTGTTTTGACTTTGTATTTAATTACTTGGCTGGAATTTTATAGATTTCCTGATTTTTTTTTTATCAAAATCTTGTCAATTAAGATTCACTTTGTTAATTGAATGCAGTTTGTGGAAAAAAAAAATATGCTTAATGCTCTTATAGATGTTTCTATATGAACATGAGTACACATCGTCTTCAATTTAAAAGTTTGGGAAATTTATATATTTTGCACACAATTCTTATGTATTTGCATATCTGAAAACCTAAAACTTGATATTTACACTTATAACACTTTAGTGTCAAAAAATTATTCATAAAAAAGCGTATTTCACTTTAAAAAGGTTAATAATAATGGTATTTTTGATGCAATGTTAAATATTTTAGTATTATAAATGTAAATATGAAAGTGTAAGCATTAGATATGTAAATACATAAGAATTGTGTGGTATGTATGTAAATACCCCTAAAAGTTTTTATCTGGCATGCAGATTTTTACTATTTGGAAGCACTACTTGCAAAGCAAATCTGGATTTCAGTAATAATAGTGTTCAATATTTATATATCCGGCCTTCCTATTCTTTGTGTGTATGCTACTCACATTAAGTTGCTGATAGTGAATTATATAGAGATGTAAAGAATTAAATATAACGTACCACATTAATAATAGAGCATGAATATATTATAAAGTAGAGTTTTGCAAAATAAATTACATTAAGGCTAAACAAATAAATTTTGTTAATAATTGAAATTAAAATAACAAAAAAAGTTTTTGAAGTGCATGCCCAGTTTGAAGGCCACTGTGCACATTCAAAATTCATCCTGAAAATTATTTTTAGTTTGTTAAGTCATAGAATTCAAGCATATAATAAGAAGCATCGATGTGATTTATAGATCTACAAATATATATTATGTCAAATTCAAAAATTTTATTCTAGATCTGCAAAAACATACTATATCAAATTTTAAAATTGAAACATTGAACTTTATTTTTAATTGATAAAAAACTAAATTCAAACCATCAGCTATTAAAATAAATAGAGTTGTTTATAATCATTATTGATCAAACAGAATAAATAGTTTATCATCCTCTCCTTCAGTCACATAATAAATTCTCTATCTCTTTCTTCTTTCAGTTGAAATTTATCATCCTCTTCCTAATGTACATTGGTAATTAATATGATGCCAATTTGATGCTAGGCCATTATGGATATTTACCTTTTGCTTGTCGTTATTTTACCTTTATTCTTCCTTGAGTTTTAGTTTGATGAGTAGGTGAGAGGGAGGGAGGGGGGAATCAACAAAACATCTATGGAATTCTACCAGGAGATAAGTTCCATTTTTGAGTGTATTGGGAATTGTGTGCTATGAAGGCGATGAGTAAATTTTTGTATAAGAAGAAAGAAAAAAGAAACCTATGGGTGTAAGACAAGCTCGATGCAGGTAGAGAGGAGAGTGAGTAGTGAGGAGGTGATCCTTCACTTTTCATTTACATTTTAATATCAAAATAGCAGCCTTTCAATCCTTATTTATAGAAGTTGTAAATTAAAGTCAAATTAATTTGAATTCAAAATCCATGTAGGTTCTAAAAATACTATCATCTAATTCAAAATAAAGTCCATATTAACATTAAATACAATCCTTAAATAATTCAAAACACTAGAATATTCTATAAACAATCTAGATTAATACTTGCTGCATACTACATCAATTCATTTTGGGTTGTTAATTTTTCTTGTGAAAAGTCATATAAAGGTCCTTTCTTAGAATTTGGTTTTTATGGTGGAGGAGGCTTTGCAGCTGGTCTCTAGTCATCTTTTATTTACTTAACTTTGTAGGTTGAACAAAAGGAAAATATTGAAGCTTTGGATTCGAATATTACTATGAATGAATTTATGCATCATTATTTTATCATGCCTCTGAAGATACACATAGTTATATGAAAGTAGTAGTATTTACAGTACCAGCTCAACATGTACTTTGCGAGGGGAGTAGACAATGCTTTAGTAACCTAAAACAGCAACTTGCATATCTTGAGAATATTGCAAAAATGCAAGAAGGATTGTCAGTAGGCTAGCAAGGGTCTTTATTCCTGATAATCCATTGTTATCTTGAAGCTTATTTGGAGAACTTGGATATCATAATAACAATCTTCATTGATTTACTTGGTATAAAGGTCATATTTCTGAATTAATGGAGGTTGCAAAAATGCTAAGTTTCTAGAATCACCATTAGGATTTTGAACCTTCGGAGTTCGAGAAACTGATTTAAAATATGTTGATACGGATAACATGCGAGAAAAATAAATTAAAATAATAAACAACTCTAATCTAATTTGGTCTCCCTTCCCTTCAGCCATAGGTCCTATTTTTAGGCCTTCCTCCTAAGAAAAGAAAGAGAAAACAAAATAGGAAAATACAAAACAAACCAAATAATTGAAGAAGGAAAAGAAAAACCAAAAATTCAAATTATATTAATTTGAAATTAAAATTAGTCACTTATCCATGTAGTGTTTTAATGCATTAATTCCCCCACTTAAGAAAGATTCCCTCTGGAGTCTGATCATTGTAAGAATTATTCATCTAGAGAGAAGTACTCAAATGTATTAGCAATATTAAAAAGATAAAAAATATTTATAGCTTTGAGCTTACTATATGTACCCTCAGGTTTGACAGTTCTTCCAATGATGTGCCCTCATGAGATCATCTTCTCTCAACAATTTGAGGTGTCTGTTCAAATTTACTAAAAATTCCTATGTCAGTACAATTTTGTACTCTTGGGTGATTATATCAATCCTTGCTCTGTGGAGGAGAGCTTTTTCATCTCAGGGGATTTTATTTAGTATAGACCTTTGAATGGACCAAATTGGTCCAAAAAATCCAGTGCACATTTCCATAGGCCAGTTACTAAAAGTAGAAGTTCATAACAGATTTGAATTGAGCCATTTTAAACATGTTTTGGTCAATTTTTTAATATTTAATTTCTCTCTCTTACTTTTTAAATTTGAATTATTTTATTATGGTTTTTTTCTTTAATAAGAATATGTTTAGGTTTAAATGTTTGTTAGTACCTGATAGGAACCCTTGATGAAAACTATGATTTTTTTTTTTAATGATTGAATGAATAAGTTGTTTTGATCTTTTTTTATGTTTAGTAGTACTCCTTTTAGTTATTGCATCTTTAGAAATGAATTACCATGAGCTTGAAAGAGGTACTATTTAGTGCTTTATGATCACTTCTATGTATATAATTTAGTAAAAACTTTTTTTATCGCATCAAATTTGCAAAGGTTTAACAAAATTAAAGGATAATGTATTAAGTGGAATTCTGACTTATTGTCTAGTACTATAGCAATGATTCACTTTCCACTAAGATATTAACATGGTATTCTACAAATTTTAAGCTGCTTCACCTCTTTCATTATTTTATAATATGATTTTATTTAACGTGTGAGTATACTCTCCAATTAATTAATATATTTTTGTCTTGGTTTCTTTAATGCATAATTCGTTTAATTGGTAATTCTTTTCAGGCTTTGGAGCTATTTAGGAAGCAACAAGTTGATTTTCTTATTGCAACTGATGTTGCTGCTCGTGTAAGTCTTTACATTTGTTTAATCAGTGCATATTTCTATTTTTTTGAAATGGTTCTTTATTTTTATATCCTCTGAGCTTACTTTTAATTTCCTTGCCACCTAAGTTAATGTTTTATCCAAGGATTAAAGTTAGAAGACATAGGCTCCATGTAATCTCTTAATCCAGGAATGGGATGCAAAAGGCTTTTTAAACTGATAGGAGCAATTAGGTTGCAATTTCATACATTTTGTTTCAGGGTTTCTTACATTGAAGAATTCTTAGCATGCATAAATTTTGGATTTTCTATGATTCGTGTAAAAAAATAGGGTTTTTATGAAATTCAATCATGTAACATGGAATACCCATTTGACATGAAATCAAGAGGATTTTGATGAATGAATTGAGTAACTTCTAAATCTAAACTAATTAGGGAGGGAGGGAATGACAGGTTGTTCTTTGGACACCAACGGAGGAAGAGGAATACAATTAGGAGATAGAATGTTAAAGAGAGGATTAGTTTAATTGCCTTAACTTGAAATTAACATCTCGAAGCCTTTTGTATGATGATAGGAGCAAATTTAAAATCCTTACATTTCCAAATCCAAAGATCATGAACATGCTCTTAATTGTATGATAATTGTAGGCCTATGGATATGTTCTTCATCAACAAATTGTAGTGCAATTTGCAATATATTAACCAAATGAGAGCCCATTCTAATTTGTTTTTGCTTGTAATAAACATATGAGACGTAATGCCTAATGTAGGCTTTTATTCCAGTTTCTCTTTTATCTGGAGTCAACACATGCAATTTATTTTTTCCTATAGTTTTTCTTTCTTTTTTATAACTTCTCAAGTTAATCATTACATGCACGTCTTTTTATTTCTCCAGGGACTCGACATTGTTGGTGTTCAGACAGTTATAAGTTTTGCATGTCCACGTGATATCACAAGGTTGGTATGGTCTTCTCTTGACATTAAAACCTTAATCCAACGATCCAACAAATTTTTTGATTATTTTTTTTATTAAGAAGATTAGATGTTTTGATAGAGAAACAACAAAAAGGCTTAAGTAATCTACGTTATCTTTATATCGTTTGTTTACATGATAGAGCTTTTATTAATGAAAACATATATTTGAATTAAATAGTCAGAGTTATTAGACAAAGTATGAAGGGTGTCAAGTTATGATGTCAAATCAGGTGACCCTATGGTTGTAGTTCTTTAAATTTTATGGGGGATGTTAAAGTTGATTAGAGCGACATCGGTTAGGATCCTACGGTTTCCTCATTCTGGCTCCACTATTTTCTATTGGATTCACTTAGTCCAAATAAATTTACTAAACTCAACTTAATGAGTTCCATAACTTCATTTAAACCGTGGGAAACCTCGTTAGCCACCGTAGGTTACCTCCTCCAAAAAATTCTCGATCATCCGATAGAGACGTCTTAATTTAGTTGCAGTTGTTATTTTTGTTATTTTTGTGATTAAATCTTGAGTTGTCTTATATTTTGAATATTATAACGGTGAATTTTGTCTTGGTTGATTTTATTTTTAATTTTGGTTTTGGTTTTTGGTTTTGTGGCTATCCTAGCAGTTTTGTGGCTATCCAAATTTCAATAATTTAAGAAAATTTTAAATTTATCCTTTTAATTGAGAAAAGTGAGATTAGTTTCTACCAATTAATCCCTTGTATTTCAATCATCCAAATATGCTGATTAGGATCAAAGGTTACCAATTCCTTCTTGAATTAAGCATAAATGTTGATTAAAGCTAAACTTCCAAAATTACATTTTTACCCTAAGACTCTATCACTTCATAGTTTGACTAGTTTTTATTTTTTGGATCTGGTGAGATAATCACTTTTATGCTAACTGGAAGCTTATTTACATCAGAATGAAACGAAAGTGTATCTTTTGCTGGCATTGAGATATAAATGAGTATTGTTTCAAGCGATGATCTAAATGAAAAGGAAATTTTAGTTTATTATTTGACTGCCTTTCAATGGAATCTGGTTCCGTCATGTGACATTTACTAATTACTACGCTCTTTCATTATATTTTTTGTTTGCTTGAAGTTCCCTTGGAGTACATTTAAGTTTTTAATAATCAATGAAATTATTAACTAACGTGGAGTATAAATTTTTTCCATGCATCTGTTTTTACAACAGCCAATTTGATTTTCTCGCCAAATCTGGTGATTTTATCAAGCTAGATGATTTTTTTTTTTTTTTTTCATTTTAATTAGTATGAGATTCTTTGCTTGATAAGACTTAATTGTTCACCGTATTATTTCATTTTTTAAATTTTTAGCATTTGCCCTTTTTGGTAATCAGTCATCAAAGAAATTAATATCTGCTGATGTTGACTAAAACATGATGCTCATCTCCTTCCTGTGTTGACTATTAGCAAGTCAAAGTTTCCATTTTTTGTGCATATTTATGGCTATCCTATCATCAGTTGCCTTATAATTCTAAATTTAGTTTCACAGTGCATATGTATGCTAACTCCCACTCAAAGTTGTGATATTTCCTGAAAGCCCATTGGTGAACAAACTGTTAGGATCTCCAGGAAAATATAAATATTTTCTAAGTATCAAGTGATTCCCATTTAATGATGATCTGTCATTCTTACTGTGTAGAAGAAATTTATCTTTGGTTGATCTATTTCATACATATTTGCTATCTGTGGTGCTGTTAACCCGCTCAACATCTCTTATTTTACATAATATTGAAATGCACTACAATTTTAACATCCCACAAATCTGATACTTTATGCTTCGCACAGGTGATTGTAATTAGTGGAATCCGTTAGTGGCAATTCATCGCACCACTTAAAACCAATGTTGTTCTGCTATGAGTGGGAGTTAGCATGAACGGTCAGGATGGGTTAGGGAATCTCTAAACATGTGAAGGAGTTTTCTAAATTAATATCCCATGATATACCCACAAATATTTATGTGAAACTAAATTAATATTCTAACACGGAGATATACACATAATACGACACGAGCATGTGACACTTCTATTTTTAAAAATATAGGATGTAGTATTATAATATAAATGGGCATTTATATTTATATCACCCAAATTTTTCACATCACATTGAAAATAGTGCTATTTTAATTTTAAAAAGGTGAAATACATCTTTTCTTGCAAAGGCACATGGATAAGTCAATACATAAGAATTGAGTGGCATGTATGTAATTTTTCCTAATATAAATTATAAAAAAGATAAAAATTAAATAAGTAAGTTTTTAAAAATAATAAAGAAGAGATAATAAGTAATTTGATAACATTAATTTTCAAATACTAAGAAATTCAAAAAATATTATTTAGTTTATGAAATAGAAAAAAATAAGCACAGTATAATTTTACATTGAGATAATTTTAAATTTTAAATAAAAATAGAAATTTTTCTTCAAAATTTTTAATTGATTAATTTAGGACATGGGTGTTTGATATGCGTGTCCCTTTTAAAATATTATTTAAACTTGTCACTTTTATGTTGTGCTTAATATGTGTTGGAGGCGTGTCTTGTCCAACACCGCACTGCTCTTTAATTAGAAATACTCGTGAAGCCTAGTCGAGCTTGGGATACTGATTGGATAATGTTTCCTCGAAATTCAGAGTCATGAAGTGATGGCTTGCAAATATTTCCAAATGTTGTAAAAGACAAAATATGAGGCATATAAAGTCTACACCAAAATTTTGCTAAGTAAACCATGTCTTAATGAAAAATAATCTACTTGAGAGAAAAAATTAACTCATATCAGCAAACACTATAGAATCGTCTTTGTTAATTCAGGTTCTTTTTTGGGTTCAGAGGCTCTTTTGCCTGCTTTTTTGCCATACGGTTGTGGCTGTTTGTCATCCCACGCATCTTTGTTGATATTGACCCACTCTTTGTATCAACTACTGTCATCTCTTAAATTTATGATGACATTGTTGATCATGATGATCTATAATCTTATGGGAGTACTTTCAGTATTGACTTTCTAGTGGATAGGAGGTATTAGATTCTATTTACTATGTGAGGTAAGAATTAGAAAAATAAACTTACCGCCATTCTCATGTTTTCATTAGATTTAAAGCTCGGAAATCCAAATATGTTATTTTGTAGTTTTTGTTATATTCAGAGTGCCTTGGGCTTTTAGTTTATCTTTATCTTGCTTATTTGTTTATTTTCCTTATAATTCTTGTTACTTATCCTTGTAGTCCTTTCATTTTCTTGTTATAATATTTCTGCTTAAAAAAAAACAACTAAGTGGGCCCATGGAAAAATGCCTTTAAGCTTTAGTCCAAGAAAAACAATTGTAGGATTGTAAGTATTTCATTTCATGGTATTAGAAGGAAAAGAGAGACAAAAAGTGCATCCAGTCTGTATCAGTTAATTTTATTCTTCTCATTTGACTTTACTATTTATTATTAGCATTTCTTTCTCCTATATATTTTTAATTTTGAATGTAATCCGTAAAATGGGCTTGGTTTAGATCTATTTGGGCCTAGGTTGACTTATAGTAATTGGCTTATGGCCAGACATGTCAACAATGCTAATTGTCATATTGCATGGCGCGATGTGGCTCACCTCTAACACTATTTGTATTCAACATAGTGAGCTAAAATGGCAACGCATAATATATGTGGCCCATTGCTTCCATGATTCGCTTTATAATTTTTAGAGTGTTTATATATATATATATATATATATATATATATATATATATATATATATAGACACACACAATCACCTTAGTTTTATTTTATCCTAAATGAATTTTATAAGGGCATGTGCCAGTCCAAAACATGTTCAAAATTTGAAGTCGCTGCTCATCCTCCCTATAACGTGTCTTCTCCTTCCTGATTTTGACTTTCATCCTCAACCTTACTGGCTTTGAACGAAATAGGTTATAACTTATCTCGTCATCAAGATTAACTTCTCGGACTTTGAACAAAATAGCGCCGCTTCTCTTGGGTCTCCCTCTATGCCATGGGCCAATCGTCAAGTTTGTATCATCACCTTGGTGTGTTGATCAATGTATATAATTGGTATAAGGTAATACTTTTGTGGGCCTCGTCTCTTTGAACAAATTTCCGAGACTGGAGTTGTTTAGCTTCACATTTTTAAGAACATTTGATGGCACATTTGCTGCCTTTTTTGTTCGTATGATTAAGTAAAACATGCAATCAACAACTTTAAACTAATTTTAAGGAGCAAAAAACTCTCTTTTTATTGAAACCTAAAAAATCTCAAAAAGAAGATAACAATGCTATCAATTTTTCATATGTATTTGATATATATGTAAATTCAAACAGTCAGTCGATTTGCTTGGACAATATTGCTAGTGGCACAATATTGTTCATGGAAATTGATTATGAATGTTTGAAGAACATTAAGGACAACATTCATGTTAGAGCTAAGTTATCAATAGAATATTAAATGGTTGAGTTATTGAGCACTTGAACTTAGTTATCACTTTTATTATTTTTATTGTCATAATGATTTATAATTCAATTTAATAATATCTCATACTTATCTATATTTTATTCATTTTTTTTTAAATATGTTGCGTTATGTTTAAATTGGCAAACACCACTCCATACTCTACTTGCTATGGCTCCTTGGAAATTTTTGTGCCTTGTTGCGCCAGTCATCATTGTTGAGCATGTTTATGGGTACTACTACTAGGGCTTTTAGGTACTGTTTTGGCATATTCTGAAAGAAAGAAGAATAAAACTTTTTGTACACAACTTGGTATGATCTATGCACATAGGGTTGTAATCAAGCCGAGTTGAGCCGAGTGTATCATAAATTGGGCTTGGCTTGGTACAAATATAAGTTCATTTTCGGCTTGAAATTGTGTCGACATTTCAAATATTGTTCAAGCTTAATTTGTTTAAATTATTCAATTTTTGAACTTGATTTATTTATGACAAGTGAACGAGGCTACTAAATGAGCTAAAAATTTGAACTAGTATCTATATTTCAATAAATAATTTTACAAATTTAAATAAATAAACAATTGACTAAATTTTGTATGCAAATGACTGACCCCAATGATATCATCTAGTATCAATTATCACAATAATGAATTCTAAGGTAGAGAAGAAACATTAAAATAAGAGCAAAAGAATCTGAAGGAACTAGTGGTACAAAATAACTCATAAATGAAACCTTTTATCAATTGTAAACATAATTGAGAAAAACCAATTGTTTTCAAATCAAGCATAATAGAAGAGAATGAACAAAAAATGTTCACTTTCAGAAATCCATCATACTAATTTTCAATGCATCAATTTTTTTTTTTTGGAGAACAAAATTTAGCTCAACTGGCAAATCAATCTAACATATTAATGATATCATATTATTGTTGCCCAATCATTTTAATGCAACAAAAAAAAATCTAAGAAATGAAGTTATTAATTTCACCGGTATTAATTCAATTACAAGAAGTCGTGCATCATACAATTTGAGATTGGAATTCCTTATCTTTTCAAAATCCCTCAACTAAATCTACAACTTTTAGAATTGTCACTCTCATTTGCTAAACCAACAAAACACCATAATTAAATAAATATTATTCATATTTAATATAAATTTATTATTAATATATTATATTACTATTAAATCTATAAATTATAGGTAATCAAATTTCCTATAAACAATACATTATATATGCTACGAGCTATCATTAAACTGAATATCGAGTATTTAGCAACTTACTTGTTGAACAACAAATGAGTTTGTTTGTGAACATAAATAAGCAAGTTCGACTATATTCGTGTTTAGTTCATTTAAACTTTGAGCCATTAAAAATTTTTCTTGTTTGTATATTCATTAATTTAAACAAACATGTTTGAGGCCTAATCAAGCTGAGTTTGAGTTGTTCATCGAATGTATCAGTTCATTTATAGCTGCACCCAAGTTGGATTTAAGAAGTCTATTGGCCACAAAATATTACATTATTCCAATATCAATGATAAATAAGGTTAATTACATAGCATGGATCTCTATCTATAAAAAACTTGGGTTACATAGATCAAGGGAGAGCATTTGCTAGGTTTGGTCGAATTGGTTTTAAAACTCATCTAACCAATTGCAGCCGAAATAAAAAAATCTGAAAAGCCAAACCAATCAAAATTTTATAAAACCGAAGTGACTTAATTGAATTTAATTTTGATTAAGGGGTTCGGTTTTGAACAAACCGAAATTTAGTTACTTCTTGGAATGGGTCATGAATAAACAACAAGAATTATATATCTTACATGTGTATTATCGACATTTAATTTGAATTTTTGTTTTTTTCGATTTATTTGGTTAAATGAAATACAAAATCGAACCATCAACCGAATACCGAATATTGAAGTTTTAAAAACCAAATAATCATTTAATCTTTAATTCAAAAGATCCTATAAAGAGTATAAACCTAAATTATCAAAATTAGATGATTTTACCTTATAAAATGAATTGATAAAGATACTAGAAAACTTGGACGTAACTATAATATGGCTCCAAAATAGCCTGAAAACAAAGTAAGTTCAATCTTTTTTGGCCTGATTTGATTTTTGGTAACTGTTTTATGATCACGTTGGTCTTTGTGCCTACTTAAATGAAGACTTGTACTGCTTCAAATTGTTTGCAGCTTTCTCCCTTAGATTGCTCTATCTTTTAAATGCCGTCTTTGGCAATTTTTGCAGCTTATATTCTGCAATGCGTTTTTTTTTTTATTGCAACTTCTTTGTTTGTAACAAATGTGTGCAAATGTTTCGTTTGCTTTGATTGATTAGTAGGGTTTCTTGAGTGAATTATGTAATTATAACTAATGGGCTTAGGCACTTGGGCTTATATAAAACTCTGATCATTTTGATCAAAGGTATACTTGGGTGCGGCATTATTATTTTTTATTTCCTGGGTCTACTGCTTCATCAAGTGTTAGTCATGAAGAATTTTTCGAAAACTAATCTGCTTATATATATAGAAATTCACTTTTAGTTGGTGTTCTAAATTTTTTAATTGAAATGATTTTATGATTGATTTTATTCAATTATGGTACATTTTATTGTCAGCAAGTGCATAAATTTCTACTTATTGTGTGTTTTCCTTGGTAGTGAATCTCTTAGCATTGTTTTTAATAGAAGAATATTGAATCATCATTTAGATTGCCTCTCTTTGGATTTACGGTTATTTTTGTAACTAACAAATATTTTAAAAATAAATTAATTGTGAAATGTAAAATGTTGCACGTTTGCAATTTTTTTTTTAAGATTGATTATCTATGACCACATATGTTTCTAAAAACAGCTATGTTCATCGTGTTGGACGAACTGCTCGTGCTGGAAGGGAAGGATATGCTGTTACTTTCGTCACTGATAGTGATCGCTCGCTATTAAAGGCCATAGTAAGATTTTCCCTGATTGTTTATCCATGCACTTAAAGCTCGACAATGTTGAAATATGTTATGTTTTGATTTTCTTAAAATGCAATTTTATTAGTATTACAATGGTTTGACTTGCAGTTTATATCTTCAAATGTTATCCATCAGATGTAAAATTCAGAAAATTTTCTGCTCTTCTTTTATTGGGTCATTTACATACCACCTGATGTGGGGCTTGGGGGCTGAACCGGCCCAACCGGTTCAGCAGGAGAGGCTTCGGTCTAGCAGGAGACTATACCATCTGCCCCCTCTCTCTCTTTTCATTTAGCGGGAATTATTCCCCCCTTCCTAGTTTGGTTTCTCGCCTATTCTATCTTTATCTATATTCGTTTTTGCTAAATTACGGTCATGTTTTTTTTGTGAGTTTGATTTAGCTATCAGGGACAACCATCAACATCCTCTATTATCTTTTCAGGGCTATATCTGAGGACGAGTGGTGCTTTGTACATCACTTCGAAGTGGTGATTATCCTTGACGATTCCCCTCCTCCACAACCTCCCTGTCGCTACTGCTGTCGCTGTATTTCTTGTAGCCCGCCAAGGACAGCAGTCTGCTGTCTTCTGCAGCCACCAAATCTTTCTTGTTGCTGCCTACTGCAGCTGCCTCCCTGTTTTTCCCTTCTTTGTTGTTTTGTAACCCGTCTTCCCTCTACTACCCAACCCGTGATACCCCCTCTCCACTACCCAGCCATCCCCTAACCCCTCTTACCCCTAAACAGCCATCCCGTAACCCTCTGCTGCTGCAGCCGTAGCCCTCTCCAACTCCACACCTGCTATGCCCTCCTATCCAACCCCCAACGGCAATTACCTTGACTCCTTTCCAGCACCCCACCTTTATCTAGCCACAAGCCCTCACCCACCTTCCTACTGTCGCTAGCCTTCCAGCAGCCGTAGTTATGGCGACCCCCTCCTTTGCTGTCTCTGCTACCGTCAGTCTTCTCAGCTAATGCACCCTGTCACGGACAAAAAGTCCCACATCGGCTAGGTGTAGGGCCGAAGAACGGTATTTAAGTCACGGGTTGTTCATTTCTCTTAAGAGCTCTTTTGGGAGGTGACACGTGGTATCAGAGCCGATTACTGTCTCCTAGGTGTGTGGACTCTCCATGGTCCAGTGGTTCCCTCGAAGGAGTCGATCCGTGACGAGCTTTTCACGTGATTGGGTGGAGGAGAATGTCACAGACAAAAAGTCTCACATCGGCTAGGTGTAGGGCCGAAAAGCAGTGTTTAAGTCCGGAGCTGCTCACATCTCTTAAAAGCTTTTTTGAGAGGTGGCAAGTGATATCAAAGTTGATTATTGTTTGTCAGATGTGTAGACTCTTCATGATCTAGTGAGACCCTCGGAGGAGCTGATCCGTGACGGGGGTGTCACGTGAATGGGTGGAGGAGAATGTTAAGGACAAAAAGTCCCACATCGGTTAGGTGTAGGGTCAAAGAGCGATATTTAAGTCTTGGACTGCCTACCTCTCTTAAGTGCTCTTTTGAGAGGTGACAACCCGTTGTTATTGTCGGCGACCCTTTCTTTGTTGTTCTGCCACCGTTAGCTTTCCCAGCACCACCCACATCTATTGTTGATGACTCTTCCAGCCACCACACCTGTTGTCGCAGCCCCCCCTCCTACCCTCTACATCTACCCTGTTGCGGCAACTCCCTCGCCAACCTCTGGCTGCTGCCGCAACCTCCCATCTGAAACCTTCCTGTTATCCCGTAGCTAGTCACCACCTCTGCTGTCGCACTGAAGTGTTTTTTTTATGTTTGTTATCATTTCTTTCTTGTTTGAGGAGTCGTAACTTATTTGAATTACAACAATAATATTTCTATTTTTATTGTGGTTTAGGTTAACTCCGACATCATTTGATATCAGAGTTAGCCTAATTCTTGCCCTATCCTAGGGTTTCCTAGCTTCCGCTGTAATCCAAAAATTTTCTTCTTCCGCCAAATACCCTTTCCACTATCTCATATCCCTAATCCTAATTCCCCCTTGATGATTTTCAAACTAGCAACCTTAAATCAATTATTTTTACCACTTTTCATCTCGCAACCCTAAACCCTATCTATAAGGAGATACATGTTAGAGCATACCCAGGAGGAGATACGTCGAGAGATTCGTCAACTTCAGCGGAGGCTTGCGAACATTGAGGATGAAAGCCAATAGGAGGTTACCCTGGATCGTGATCGGAAGCGTCAAATGGGAAAACTAGAGAATTTGAAGATCAAGAGGTAGACATAATATCGACTCCTACCAGCTTACTATAGACAGAGGGTGTAGGCAAAGTTAACCTCCCGATTTAGAAGTGGAGAGACCACATCACCGAGTAGCCCTTCATATTTTACAGACAGAGTTCAACCTTAAAATCTTATAGCCAAAGTACACCCAATAGAATCTAAGATGACCCCGTCAGAGGACAAGCTGATTTAGAGTGGTGAACATGTAAAACCAATTCCAATCCTGACACGGGGCCTTTCCTCCAAAGGCTGGACTGGTTTGACCCGACTCGGTTTAGTTGAGAGAATGGGCTGAACTGGCCCCTCCCTCCCTCTTTTCATTAGGCGTGAATTTTAATGCCTTCCTATTTTCATTTTCCGCTCATTCCACGTCTATTTGCATGTGTTTTTTAAGTCTTTTGTTCCTTTTTGTGTTATTTTTTTTTATTTCAGGTTTGTGTGGACAGCCGCCAACGTCCCTGTTTTTCCCTTGAGGGCTGTATCCGATGGTTAGGGTGGTGCTCTGGCTTTATCCTTCTCCTCGGTGGTGATTATCTACTCCCCATCCCTCTCCAGCACTCCTCCCACTACCAGTTTCCCTCTGCCAGCCGCTGATAGGTTGCTGCTTGCTTCCCAGCTATTTTCTCCCCGCCATCATTCCTATAACAGGTCAAAAACCTTCCTGTAACTCTCCCCCTCTTCTTATCCCAGCCGTCTGTTTCTCCATCCCTAGATCCCTCCTTGTTCCTCACTGCTGTAACAACAACTCTACCGTCCCTCTCCCTCCTTCAATAACCCCAAGCTGTAAGCCCTCTGTGCCGTCCACAGTCCCTTACCCTTCTGCTCCTCCCGCTTCCTACACGTTTCCACTACCTGTTTTCAACCCCAACCTCAGTTCCTACCAGTCTCTCCCACATCCTGTAGTGCCGCCAGCAGCTTTCTGCCCCTCCCAGCCAGCTCCTCCCATCATAACAGCCACTCCCTTTTCAAGGCTGCCATCAAACCCCTCCCCGCCTCTACGAATCTCTGATTACACTATCTCTGCGCAGCCCGCCCTTCTTCATTTTTTCCCTAGGGTGTTGTGTGTTGCATGTGTTGTGTTGCAATTGATTTTGAATGAAAGCAATAATATCTTCTATTTTTATGGTGCTTCGGGTTTCCTCCAATATCACATCCCTAAATCTATCACAACTAAGAAGTGTTGCAAGTGCCATGAATTTGTGCATGGTGAATCAGAATGCACAACCAGAGGGGTGAATTTGTGCATGGTGAATCAGAATGCCTTCCAGCAGCTATAGTTATTGCCAACGACCCCTTCCTTGGCTGTCCCTGCTGCCGTTAGTCTTCCTAGCATCCACAGATATTGTTGGCGACCCTTCCTATGTTGTTCCTATCACCGTTAGCTTTCCCATTAACCACATATATTGCCGGCGACCCTTCCAGCTACCACACGTACTGCCGCAAACACCCCTTCCCCCCCTCCCCTGTTGCGGCAACTCCCTCACCGCCCTCAGACTACTTCCGCAACCTCCCCATCCAAAAGTTACTTGTTGTTCCGCAGGCCTCCACCACCTCCGCTGTTGCACTCAAGTGTCATTTTTATATTTGTTATCGTTTCTTTCCTATCTGAAAAATCCGTTGTTCTAATTTATTTAAATTTCAACAATAATATTTTCATATTTATGGTGGTTTAGGTTGACTCTGGTATCACCCCCCATTTCTTATGCATTTACATATTGAACACCTAAACTTTACTTTTTATATATTAACACTTAAATATTTCAAATCACATAAAAAATATCATCATTTTAACTTTTTTAAAGGTGAAATACACCTTTTCATGCATTGATAAGCTTGTATGCATGTTGAAATTGAAGTTTTGGTGTTAAATATGTAAGTACATAGAAATTCAGTTGTATGTATGTGAATCTTCCTTTTTTATTTGCCCTTCCTGCTGTATTGTTGATTGATTTAATTGATTAATGCTAATAAATATATATTGAAGAAGTATGTGTGGTTCAATCTTATTTAATTTTAACCCTCTCACTTAACAGGCAAAAAGAGCAGGTTCAAAACTGAAAAGTCGAATTGTTGCAGATCAACCAATTGCTGAGTGGAGTCGTTTTATTGAAGAAAATGAAGATCAAATCTCTTTAATTCTTCGGGAAGAGAGGTATTTTTTTTTAGCTCTTAATCTTTTACATTTGGTGAGCCTATCCTTTACATTTTTCTTGTTTGTTTTTTCTTTTCAGGGAAGAAAGAGAATTAAGAAAAGTTGAGATGGAAGCAACAAAGGTTCTACATACTTGCAATCTTTTGGCTTTCTTCCAACAAAATCAGATTATTTACAAGGGGCATATACATACATAGTACACAATTCTTGTGTCTTTACATATCTCACACCTAAACTTTCATATTTATACACAAATCACTCAAACTTTTAATATCACGTAAAAAATAGCACTATTGCCACTTTTTAAAAGCGATATATATATATATATATTCATGTATAGATTTAAAGCACCAAAGTGCTATGTATGTAAGTATGAAAGTTTAGATGTGATATATGTAAATACATAATAATTATGTGCAATGTATGTGAATTTATATATTTATAAATGTAAAGCTGTTTTTCATTATATAATTACTCTTTTAATTAGCTGATTTTTATTTGAAATCACAGGTAGAGAACATGATCAAGCACAAGGAGGATATATTTTCGCGCCCAAAAAAGACTTGGTTTGCTACCGAGAAAGAGAAAAAACTACTTGCAAAGGCTTCAAAAGTAAGGGCTTCTTTGTGACCACTTTTATTTTATGTTTTCTATTTTTGTTTTTTATTTTTTTTTTTAAATTTTTTTTTTTTGTTCTTTTTTTGCATGCTTTTATATTTTATTTTCCAAAATAAATTAATTTATTTTTAAAAACACTCAAAATACAAATATTTATTTTTAGGGCTTTTAAATATAACTAAGAATGTTATAACACACCAAATTTGTTTTATTGCAGGTAAAAACATATACAAAATAAAACAAAATAAAAAACAATAAATCAAAATGAAAAGTGATCCCAAACGACTCATAGGTTTTTGGATATTGTGACTGGATCGGAGTGTGATTCATGACTAAACTCACTCTCTTTGGTATATACTGTATAAAGTGAATTTAAGACACGTTACAAAATCAGATAGCTGCAGCTTTTTATTGAAGGAATGGAACCTGATATCCTAAATAACCAGAATCGTACAAATAGTAACTTGTTTTCACGCTAATCCTTTTTTTTATGAAAATTTTGGGACTAAACCCTTAACATAAATGATGGAAAAGCCGAAAGGTACAAGAGATTGCAAGGTATGATGGATACACAATAATGACGATAATATAGATAAAGAAAAATATCTAAATCTATCTGACAATATGGTCCTTAGTTTCTCTTCTTGCAAAAATGGATTCAAAAGTAAACAATGGAAGTGATGGTATATAAATAACCTTTTAGGAGTTATGTTCTTTGAAATTTTCTTTTATTTCTGTCATGCTAAATATTCCATAAAGCTGAGAAAAAGAACATCCGAAGTATGTCTGACGTGGTTTTGAAAACTTTGCAATTTAGATTCTAAGCTACTGGAAGTGGCCTTTGAATACAGTTGAGATAGGAATGTATAGGTAAAAACTAACATTTGTACTAGTTATTTCATCTCTTTAAATAGGTTGTAAAATTGGAACTAACAGGTAATTAGTTACATGAATTGTACTGTCATCTAGATCAAATATGCACGATATGTAAGAAGCTCTAAATGAATGCATAACAAATAAATTTACTTATAAATATTAACAAACTTTAATCCTATAGAAATTGTTTTTTTCTTTTTGCAATTGTAAATCTCACTTCAGCGTCATGCCAGCCTCATGATGAGAATCTTTTCGAGGCTTGCCTTGAACTCATCTCCTCGTATGAAAAACTTGACTCACAATCTTTCCTCAAATTTATGAAGAATATAAATTAAACTTAAATTAGCCCTTGCGTAATTTCCTTTGTAATTTTACTTCAAATTGACTTTGTCGCAGTTAAAATTTTCCTTTATTATTTTTTCTATTATTCTTCTATTCCCAATTGCTTTCAAGCCAGTAGCTAACTTCAGCTGTCTACTGATTTGCTTAGCTGCCTAGCACGGAACTGATGAAATAATCAGACAAATTGATTGGTTTGAGATAAATGACAGTAAACATGAGTATTTATATAGATATTTATTTAGCTCAACTAGAGCTTGACTTCCTATCTTCCGTCTATACGGAGTAAAGTGTTAAAGCAGTCCTCTAACTATTTACATTGGGCTATTTTAGTCCTAGAGTTTACAAAAGTGTGCTGAAATAGTCCTCTGTGGAAACTATTGCAGCCCAGATTAAAAGATTTTGGGGGCTAAAATTGAAAATTTATACTCTTTTTTGCACTTTTCTCTGATATTCCTCCCCGCAGCCAAGCTTCAGCTGCAGTTCATGGCAAGACAAAAAAATGTTCAAAGTTTAATATATATGTATTCCCGGCACCCAGCTTTGCTGCTTCCACCTTAGCTCATGAGGCACCCATGTCTTACGCAAACTTTTGTTCTTGCTTTATCTCTCTCTTTTTTTTTGTGGAACATTATCCCATCAGAGAATAGGAACACTGAAAGATGATACTTCAGGACTTTATTTTTTATTCCTGTTTTCTAAACTTACTATTCTTCATGCTGAAACATTTGCAAATATAGATGCTTTGGATAATTCAAATCGTTAAGTTTTACTTTAAAATTTGCTGCATTAGATTACTCTTATGTTTCTTTCAATGTTTTTTTGTCTTCTTGCATTATTAAGGTGTAATTGACTGTTGTTAATTTCCTTTGATGATTCTTTTCTGTACTGCATAACCTTAATCACTTTTTGAATCTCAAGGAATTTGCTAGCAAAGGTCAAAGTGACTGCAATGTGGTGATGAGTGCGCAGCAGGCAGAAGATAAGAAGTTGAAAGAAAAAAGAAAAAGAGAGCGTGAGGTAATTATTATTTGTTCTAATTTTTTTCTAAAAGCTTCTCTTTTAAGCTCCTGTTCCTTTTTCATAATAAAACAGAAAAATCTGCCACGGAAGAAACGGCGAAGGTTGGAAGCTACCAGGGAGATGTTAGAGAACGAAGAATCCGAGAATCCAGAACAGGTTGGTGTCTTTTATTCAAAGTAAAAAAGATTTGTACTCTTTCCATGCCAACCTCATTTCTGTCTTGATACTTTCCTGAAAATTCTCTACTTGAACTTTGTTAGGATTTAATATATCTATTATTATCACGCTTGGTTTAGCTTTTGAGTAATTGAAATGTGTAATATTTCTCTTTGTTCTTTCTTTTCTGCAGTTCTTTTTTTTTTTTTTTTTTTGTGCAAGAGCTTAAACATCCAATTAATCGAGTTTTTTTTTTCATTCTAATCATCATTCTTTCATCCTTTTTCTTTTCTGTGCTCCTCAATGGTAGTTATATCAGCATGTAAGCTTTGACATTGTGTTCCATGTAGCTGTTAAGTATTTGGGAAATTTACATACCTAGCACACAATTCTTATTTATTTACATATCGTATCCCTAAAGTTTCATATTTATTTACTTACTACATATCATCTTGGTGCTTTAAACCTATGCTTGAAAATATGTATTTCACTTTTAAAAGTTATAACTGTGCTATTTTTGATGTGATATTAATGATTTGAGTGCAGTGTGCGTAAATATGAAAGTTTAGTTATGAGATAAATAAGTAAGAATTCTGTGCTATGCATATAAATACCAAGTATTTTGGTCCACAGTGTATTCTATTTTATTAGGAAAACTTGGGCAGGAGAATAGCTTCCTATTTTATATGCATGCCTGTGATTAGTTTTCAGTAAAATCAAGCACGAATTGTTTATGAAGATGAAATCTTTATTTTGTTGAGTGCTCTTAATTCATTTTTTGGAAGATTTACATGCATATCACACAATTCTTATGTATTGACATATCTATCCCCTTAAATTCAATTTTTTAATCATATGCCACCTTATTTATGCATGAAAAGGTGCATTTCACTTTTTAAAATTTAAAATAGTGGTATTTTTTATATGATATGGAAGATTTGAATGGTATAAATGTAAAAAAAGTTAGTTGGATGTTTTTTACTTTCTAACCATCATTCTTTTATCTTTTTTCTCTTCTTTTCTCAATGGTAGTTATATCAGCATGTAAGCGTTGGCATTGTGTTCCATGTTGCTCTTAAGTATTTGGGAAATTTACATACCTAGCACACAATTCTTATGTATTTACATATCTTACACCTATAATTTCATTTTTACATACATACTAAATTGTACTTTGGTGCTTTAAACCTATGCTTGAAAATGTATATTTCACTTTTTAAAAGTTTTGATTGCACTATTTTTTATGTTATATTAAAGATTTGAGTGCTATTTGGGTAAATATGAAAGCTTAGTTATGAGGAATGAATAGATAAGAATTGTGTGCTGTGCATATAAATGGCCCCAAGTGTTCTGGTCCACAGTGTAGTTCTTTTTTATAAGGAAAAACCTGAACAGGAGAATAGCTTCCAATTCATATGAATGCCTGTGATTAATTTTCGGTAAAATCAAGCACGAAATGTTTGTGAACATGAATTGACTGCTCTTAATTTATTTTTTGGAAGATTTACATATATACCATTTAATTCCTATGTATTGACATATGTCTAACACCTAAAGTTCAATTTTTACTCGTATGGCATCTTATTTATGCATGAAAACGTATATTTCTCTTTTAAAAGTTAAAATAGTGGCTTTTTTATTTGATGAGGAAGATTTGGATGGTATAAATGGAAAAAAGTAAAGTTAGGTGTTAAATATTTAACTTCATTGGAATTGGGTGGTATGTAAATGCCCCTAATTTTTTTTTCTCCTTTTGATGTAGTTTGGTAGAGTTGGTTTGAAAGGGAAAACTGGACAGTCTATAGTTGAACTAGCATATCGGCGAGCTAAATCAATGAAAGCTGGGAAGGGCCCGAGGAATGCTAGTAAAAGAGCAAAAAGACCTGACAAGAATCTTCAAAGGAAAGATGAGATGGCTGAATTATTCCAGAATGAGATGAGTGAAAGAAAGCCGAGAAATGCGAGAAGTCATAATGCTTCTGGAAGGACAAAGCCTAAGAGCTCCTTCAAGAGCAAATCAAGGTATTATCTGAATGCCTTTTTCATCTATTTTCTTGAAATAATTGTAGGTATCCTTTAATGATTTTTTTAACTTATTTATTTTTCAAATATTAACTTTTTCATACTTTCTCTACAATCCATGTTTTGATTTTCTCCTCTGTGACTAAATGGTGTCTGCTCATTTGTCTTTCTAAGGTATCCCTAGTTGATCCTCCTCTTTCCTTCATCTGCCACTTGTCGCGAGCTTTCACCTGCATAGCATCTTCTCCAAATGTGTGTTTTTCTTGCTTGAATCTCCTCCTGATCTCACTTGAGTCTCATTCGATTGCTCTCTCCTCTTTTATACGATGCTGCCACAGGCTGAATTTGTCTCCCAAATGTGTAAATGAGTCGAGCCGAGCTCAAAACATGCCTAACTCGAGCTTTGCTTGTTTATCAAATTATAAGCTTGAACTCATCTCACAATGATGACAATAGGCTCATGAGCTGGCTCGTGAGCTCGAGCCAAAGATCAAATTAACATGGGAGCTCAACAAGAGTATGCATCAATGGCTGGAGCAGTGCCACGTGACCATGGATCGGCTAGTTGAGCTGACTTGAGAGCTGATAAGCCAAGCCTAGACAACCTTGAGATCAAGCTCTAGTTTTTGCCTTGATAAGCTTGACTAGCAAGCTTGTTAATAAGTCGAGTTTGAACCAACTCGACTAAATTACACCCATCCCAAACTTATCCTCTTTTGCTTTCTCGAGCACGCTCATCTCGTCACTTTTCCCCATGTTCTTGCTTTTACAAACTTGCACTGAGTTTAACATCTTTCTCTTGCATATATATATATATATATATATATATATATATATATTGGTCCCTCTTGGTTTCAATGTTTAAACTCCTTTGCTTTTGTCTTATTTTAGATTTTTTTCTTCTCTTAAATTCCAATATATATCTCATTAGTGTCGCCTAGATTTCTTTATTCTCTTGTAGTTTTGAATATAAATTATACTTGGAGTTTATAATAGTCCCATTTATAATGCTTTTTAATAGTCCCATTTATATGGAATTTTATAATGCTTTTGTAGGAACTCATGACTTCATGATGGTGAATTTAAAAAAGGGGCATTTAATTATTATGTATTTACACATCAACCTCATGAACTTTGCTTTTTATGTTTATGCCAACTAAATATTTCACATCACACCAAAAATTTCAATCTTTTTAACTTTTAAAAAGTGAAATACATCATTTTAAAAAGTAAGGTAGCATATTGGTATGTTTGTAAAATTGAAGTTTAAAAGGTAAATACCTAAATACTTAGGAATTAAGTGGTATTTTTCTATATAAAACTTCCTTATTATTATTTGTATTTATAGCATTGGATGATTCTTCCATGTGAATATTGATCATCTTTTGATCTTTCCAGCTATTACATAATAATGCTTCGAATGCAGGTATAAGCGTCGGAAGTAGACTTCTGGAAGGGCTTCATCTTCTTCCCTTGCACGATTATTGAGGAATTCATGCCGAGAAAAATGTCAGATATAACCTCATGTTTCATTTTATTTGCCTTTTTGTAAAAAAAAATTCTTAGATTTTTTACATTATTATGTGCCCCATCCATTCTAGTGGCTTGGCTTCTTCCAATTTCCTCCTTGTGGGCCCCGCATTCAATTTCATAATTCATTCGATTTTCGAGATTATTTATTTGAATAAATTTTAATATTAAAATGGGATTTAAATTTATTGAATTTTCTTGTATGCATTAATAAATTCAATAATTTTTTAAATTCCTTTTTTAATTCAATAATTTTTAAATACAAAATATTTTAAATTCTTTTGGCAAAATTTTTTTTTTTTTTAAAGTTATTTTGTAGAAATAGATAGCACTGCGTACGTCGGAGGTTATTCAGAGGGTACAGGTGGATTATATCAGAATTATATTCTTCTGTAAATTCTCTGTAACTATCGGAACTACAGAAGTGTTGAACTTATTTGTAAGTTATAGATGGGTTATAAGTAGGTAACAGAAAAGTTAAAAGTGTGTAACACAAATATAATTTATACCATCTGAATAACCTCTCGACGTACACAACTCTGCATACGTCTTATGTACGAAAGGAGATGAAATGATATTATAAAAAAATAAATTAAAAGTTATGAGAAGTTTATATTATTTGATGAAATCGATTTATGCAGCTGCATTGGAAAAAAACAAAGGTATTTTTATAATTATGTAGTTTATTGGATTTTTTTTCTTTTTTAATTTTTTATTGTTTTTATTTTATTTTATTTTTTTTTTTATTTTTTAAATTTTACGACAAGAATGAGAAGGATCACATTAATAAGAGAATTGAATCATGACTCTTGAATTGGTTATGTTCATAATAAGAAAATTTTTAGCTGCAGTTTATTCAACTTGGCGGCCTTAGATACATACCACCTACTTCTTATTTTTTTTACACATTTAATCTAATTTTTACCATTTAAATGTCACAAAAAAATATAACAGATTTTGCTTCATATAAAAAGTTATTTTATGCAAAGATAAGATGACATATATATATATATATATATACATATATTGAAGTCCATTATAGACTTTCGCGAATAGCTTATGTTTAGTCCGTTCTTTGAATGAGCAAAACACGAAAAAACAAAATTAAGTCTTAACTTTTAATCACCATAACTTGTGTGATCATTTGATTTGGCTTCTTTTATTATGTAAGAATGTACATATTTGAATACGCTGCATCTATTTTTCAAACTAATTAAAAAAGTTAATTAAAACCGAACACTAACATGTTATTGAGCCAAACACAAACAGAATGTTCTCGAACAATTTCAAACAAAAAAAAAATTTAAATGATCTAAACAAAATGCATTTAGCTCCCTCAAACTCAAACTCGTTTCCGCACCTAGACATATATACATACATAAGAATTGAGTCCAAGAAAAAAATCTTTTTGCGTAATATTTATGAGAATTAAGTAAAAAAAATGTTTTGAACTTCAATTTTGTAAGTATAAAATATGTTGGCACGAATATCAAGACAAATGAATGACTAAGGAGGATGATTCTTATGATCGGGCATATCTGTTAACGACCATTTTAAACTGTATGCTGGCAAGAAAGACATCTTGTTCGAGTAATCAACAGAACGTGTCAGGAGATTTTCCGCATGACCGAGATCAACCCTCAAGATGTTCAATAGAAGGCTCTCGTTCGGATTAGATATCGATAAGTCAAGACTCACCTTACAATCGACAAATTATCATCGATCGAATCGATCCCCAACCTTATTATAAACTAATAACTCTGTAACCATCAAAAAATTTCCCTAAAAAATCAATGATGGGACCAATACATACTTTTATAATAATAGACTTACGCCTATAAATACGAGTTTCATATCATTAATGAAGGCTATACTCTCTTTTATACTATATTATCTCTCTACAATCACTTCTTAACAAAACTTTCTATTCATAAGATGTGTTTCCCAAATACTTTTGGATTCAACAAATTTAAAACACATTATTGACATTCATAACAACTAAATATTTCATAATACAACAAAAATATCACTATTTTAGCTTCTAAAAACTAAAATACACATTTTGTAAGTTGATATATAAAAATATTACATAGATGCCACCCCATTCTTACGAATTTACAAATCTAACACCCAAATTTCAATTTTTGTATCCACAACTAACACCACCATGCCAATGTGTGCAAATGTGCATCACTTTTTAGAAATTCAAATGAAAGTTTTTTTTTTTTTATGTGATATGAATGATTTGGGTGGTATAAATATAAAAAAGTGAAGTACATCTTTACATGCATGGTCAAGATGGCATAGATGTAAAAACTGAAATGAACGTGCCGGATATGGAAATACAAAAGGAATTAAGTGGCATGTATCCAAATCATACAAAATCATATCAGGCTACCCTAACCCTAAGCTAACTTCATTCACAACTAAAAAGCACCACCACAATCTCAAGATTAGCATATTGAGCAATGTTTATTGTAATCTTTCAGAAATAAACACATCATGACTCATCAAAGAAAGGGATAAATTACATACAAACCACCCCCAAACATTCATATTTACAAATTAAGCATCCAGACGACTTTTTTTTAACTACCAAACCAGTGTATTTGCTACTCTAGCACGATCAAACTACGGACAATTTGATAAAAATGAAAGATAAGTATTGTGGTAAAACCGCGAACTTTGATATTTGAGTTAGAATTTGAAAACTGCAAGACAGAGATTGGTTGATTCGCAAATAGCAAGTTTCAGGTGATTTGTATGTAATTTCAAAAACTGCATGACAAAGATGGCACCCCGAACCATCTCTAAATTTTAAGATAAATGTACAAATAGAAGATCCCATCCCCTCCCTCAACTGGCAAGACCGGTCATCATAACGAAAGAACAAGAATATATATATATGATTTAATAATCAATCATACTAAACAAGTACATATATAATGAGCCTTATTCAATTTTTATACCTGGAAGAAAGTGGCGACAAGAAAGAAGACGAATCGATCGACTCGCCCCGTCAATCAATGTTTACGAAGGGAGCCAGTCATATTAAACAGAAAACCGATAGTCAGGTGAAGAGCTTCTTTAGGTTGAGCAGCCCTGAAAAATAAGCAGTGAAGTTAATGTTATAATGAACTGAGAAAGTTCAGAATCATCGGTGCCATGAAGCCAAATGTTTGTAGCCAATGTTGTAAGAGTCCCATCCAGACTCTGGTTCCTTCCTTTTTACTGAATTTCCGGAGTTGATCTGTTCCAGATTACCCAACTCAGTAGTTCCAGGCTCCATCAAACCAAAATTCAAATCTAGAGCCGGCTGAGCGCCGCCGTTCGAGCTCGAAGGGGTGTTTGTTATGCTCATTAGGTAAGGCAGCGTCGCTAATGGTGTACCGTCGGCTGAGCTCATTAGCTGCGGGATGACGGTAGCCCCTCGAGAATCAACCATGCGAGGGACATTTCCGAAACCATATACCGCCGGCGGGAAAGGTACGGCCATTCCGGTGCCAGGAGCAATGTAACCATAGTTTGGGTGAGGTGGGTAAGGTAGGATGGGACCGGTAGGCAAAGTGAGATCGAAGTTTAATCCGTTCGGTATGTACGATAGATGTGTTGGATTGGGGTGAGCTCTTCTATCCGCCGTCGACATCCTCGAGCCCATGATCGTGATTATCGGATCGTCAGTTCTAACTCCATGGGGGTTCTCCACCTTGGAGAGGTTGATGTGTTTGGAAACGGCGGCATCGGATGAAAAAAGATTGTCGTTCAGGTCGAAGTGTTTGTGAGGTGGTTGTTTGCGCGATGATGACGATGCTGGAGAAGAGGTTTGGCCACTGCTTACGAAATAAGGCTTTACGAGCAGTGAGTGAGATGGTGTTGCTTGATCTTCTCCGTTATTGTTAAGGTCGAGTTTTATCCTCTCCGGCTTCAGCGAACTGACTTCGGACGATGAGTTCCACGAAGGTATACCAGAAGAAACAGGTACTGAGATAGTGTCCAATGGTAAATAATTCTCAGAGTCTGTAACATTTAAATCAAATTCTATCAAATTTGGTTTATATTTTGAGCCTGATTCGGACTTTTCACCATCGGAAGTTCTTCGAGGAGATGCGGGGCGGAAAGCACTCGTAGCAGCGGAACCTCTCCAACCCAATCCGCCTTCTAAACATAGCGGAGTGATCAGAAACGAAGGAGCTCCTTTGGAAGCAGAAACAGCTATTGGTGCAGACAAGTTCATTAGATTACTTGGGTTAATAGGATCTACTGCACAATCAATATCTTCAGTACAGGCATCCTCATTTAAATCAAAATCAAATTTTCTCATTTCAGTTCTAGCTCTAGAATTCTGAATAACTGCTGCTTCATTTTGAAATTCTGAGCTTAGGTCCTGTTTTGAAGGATCTGTAGCTGTTTCTGCAACCATGCGATCATCATTCTTAGGAGGAGAAGTGACATCACAATCATCTTTAATAGGACTTGCATTGTTGATAACCTCATTTGAACTGGACTCAGAAGAAGAGCTACATAACTCCTCTCTGTAATCAACAACCTCTCGTTCAACTTCAATTGCTACTAGACGAGCAATTTCCAATGCATCCATCTCTCCCGATTCAGCTTCTGAATCAGAACTTTTCTCCATTTCTCGAATTACCTGATCATTTGAAGTTTTAGAAGGTTCGTCATAGATAAATGTATCGACTCCTTCACATGTATTTGAAGGGTCCTCATTACAGGGGTCACTATCGCCACTATTTTCTGCATCACCACTATTTTCTGCAGCTTCTCTTTTCCCGGAGCTTGAATCATGTTCGCCTGATTTGACACCCATCGTCTTTAAATATTCGGTCCACACCCCATCCACACTAGCACACCTATGAATGACCTCCTTAGCATCTAATCGATCCAGATTTCCTTTGTTGAGTGTTAGTGTGCACGATGCGCTTCGAACAACTTTAGGATTCGCTCTAACCTCCCATGAGTCGCTTTTTCGCTCGTTCACCTCTGCCATCACATCATCCCGAACTGAAGTGTTGCACAGATCATCATCTTTGGCATGAATCTTAGGAGATGAAGTTGTAGGGGAAAATGCTATTTCTGATTTAGGAATAAAATTTCCTTCTTCAACAGCATAATTCTCTTGGCCAGCATCAGATACATCATTTTTGGCAGAAGCAATCACTGGCAAGGTTTGGTTCGTTGTTGAATATTTTCGATCATCAACATCCCCTAACTTAAAATCATTGTCGCTCATTACTGATTGGTTTTGTATTAGACTGGAATCTACTTCATGACTTGCCTCGTCAGTTGTTTGAAGAGAAGATTTGTCAACAAATTCATCGACAGCGTGTTTGAACTCGACGGAGGGTGTACAACTATCAACATGACATGAACCATTTTTCTCCATTTCTTGGCATTCGTTATGATTATTCCACTTATCAAACAGCATTCGCGCTCTTTCATTTATATTTGCATTTTTGTGGCCCAAAAGCTTCTCCACCGTTGCAAATATTCCGGATGAACTCAACTTTTCAGGGTTTGTAGGGAGCTTCTCGAGTGATTCTATTAAAGTTTTAATCAATTCCTCGCCGTCAACAATATCTATGCTGCATTTAACAGCTTCCTGCAGCCAATGATTTAGAAAGCCTAAGCCATTTAAATGAACAAAGAGAGAAAGGCATTCCCTACTTTTCGTGCAAGCGAGGGTGCTGGCAACAGTAGACCATTGCCTTGCTGCGTCCCCTACATTATTCGTAACACAATTCCATTTTTGCATCACGCATATAAGCTCTTCGACTCTTCCACAAGTTGTGAGACCATTTTTCATTTCGGTGAGGGTGAAGAAATCTTCCAAGGTCATATTTGCAAAACACAGGATAATAAGCTCTTGTAACTATGTCATGCCTGCAACATAGGTGTGCCTTTTCTGGCTGTTCCAGGGAAGTGCAGCTTAAAGAGCTGTAATGAAGTAAATATAGCAATTTTCTGCAATGTGCAACAGAATTGACCATCCAATCAATCATATTTATCAAACTAACAATAATAAAAAGAAGCAATGTAACAAAAGAATGAAGATTTAAAATAAATAGCAATATAAATGAAGATGCAATTAAACATCACAAAGCATTCTCTGCAGAAAAAGAAAAATAAATCGTGATGAATATAAAAAATAATGACATTCTAACATTTCCTTCACTATTAAAAAAAAAGTTCTTTTCTTTGTTTAAAATATCGCTCAACAGATTCTGCAAGACACACAATTGGATAGAGCTAGAGCCAACCATTGGCCCACAGGGATGGCCATAATCCGCTTAATTGGACTCTATTAACGGGCATGCGTAACTCATTTATTTAAAAGGGCTTCAATAACTAGCCAACAGATTTAAGCCAGCACTTCAAATTAAAAAAACTAGCTAAGTTCATATATTCAAATTAATAATAGCATAAATAAAAAAGATAATATTTCAAATTGATGAATCTCAAAATATGAGAAACATGATAAATAAATATTTAAAGATATATGCTTAGTTGATAATTTGGGAGGACTGTAATGATCGGATGCCGAAATTAGATTTAGAAGATATTAACGTTAAACATATCATGCAATAAATGTTTAAATAAATTTAACGAGAAAAAGTAGAAAATAAAATAACATGATGAGAAAATATTACAAAATAACAAGATATGATTGATTGACTATAACAATTAAACCTAAATGGTCAGATAAAGGATAAGAATTAATCAAGTTAAATTCAAGCTTTTAAATGCGTATAAACACAATACCATCTAGGGGTTTAAACAGGTAGAGTCGAGCTCGAGCAATCCTCGGCTTAAGCTTGAGCTTAATTAATTTAATCGAGTTCGAGCATGAGTCACCCTCAGCTTGAGCTTGAGCTTAATTAACTTAATCGAGTTTGAGCTCGAGCTTAATTCGACGAATTCAAGCCGGCTTTTTTAGCATGTAAGAGAAAAAAAATATTAATTTAAGCTACAATTATAATTAAATGACAAATAGAATAACCATTTATAAGATAACTAATAAAAAATTACTTGATATAAAAATTAATTTTAAATATTTTTAATCATTTAAATAAACTTTTTGGAATTTTAATATATTTTTTATTAATCATTTTTTAAACAAACCAGCTCACTAGTGATATTTCAGGAGAGCCAAAAGCCAAATTGACCTCTCGTATAAGTAAAATTCGAGGCCTACCCCTGCTCACTTACACCCCTAATACCCGTCATCACCTCACTCGTTGATTTCAAGTAGGACCATAGAAATGAATAAATAAATAAATATCCAATTATTGCATGAACTGATCAAAAATCAAAAGCAACACAAATTATAAGGAAAAAAAAACATAAAAAACTCCAAAATCAAGGAGTTACACAACGGAAAATCTGTCACCATAACATTCCTTGGTTTTGCCATAAAATCTGCTACAATAATTAATATGAAGAGCTATGGCGTTTTTCATTGCTGGAAGCAATGAAGGCGGTACTGCATATTTCAACTTTGCCCTAATGGCATCAGCAATGATGGTTTACCACAACTATGAGGAGACGGTAAAATTCGATGAATCAGAGAACACATTTGGCCTGAAGGTGATAAAAAAGGGTTTGCAGATGTGGCTTTCTATTCAGCAAGGATGAAACCCCATAGTTTAGCGAAGAAACTTTGATCCCTTACAGGGATCTATAGAGAGAGATCAAATAATAGGTAAGTCTAAGTAGTGCCCTGTGTTAGATATCAGTTAAAATGATGTTCTCCCATAGCTAAAAAGGGCGAAAGTTTTTGGAACATCCTCAGAATTTGAAGTTTAACCAAATCGACTAGATTGCAAGAGCCATCCTCAGCTTGAGCATGATTAATTTTATCAAGTTCGAGCTCGAGCTCGAGTTTAAGTTTACGAGTTCGAGCTGGCTCACAAGAAGGCTTATTTATTATAAGAAAGATAAAATAATATTAATCTAAAGTAGAGTTATAATAAAATGATAAATAGAATGAGCAATTAAGAGAGAAATAATAAAAAATCACTTGCTATGAAATACAAAATACTATCTTTTAAACATTTATAATACTTTAAAGATAAATTCTTCAAATTTAATATATTTTGATTATATTTTACATTAATATTTTTTTTAAACGGCTCGATCACGAGCTAATGAGTCGAGTCAAAGCTAGCTTGAGCTTGGTTTATTAGCTCATTGAGCTCAGTTCACGAGCCACTTATCAAGCTGAGCTCGAGCCGGCTCATGAGTTGACTTGACTCACGCACCTATTCAGATTCCTCCAGGTTTGCCACAAGAAGCTTTAATATACATGTGTTACATCCACTTATTGTTTTTTTTTTTTTGGGTTGGCCAAACCTGAATAATATTTGATTTATTTAAAATCAAGCCACATCACTAGCAGACCAGCCCATTTGGCGGTCCTGATTAATGATGTCATGAGACAGAAACTAAACAACAAAAAGTAGTTTTAAGAACCATCTTGATCACCCAGCCCGATCACTCGTAACATAAACTTCAAACATCCATTATCAGGACCGGGAGTTTTTCTTCTCTAACCAAATTAATTCAAAATGGGCAATAAGTTTATATTTACATGTATCCCAAGCAATTCTTATTTACATATTCAACATCTAAACATTTATATTTACATGCATACCACTCAAGTCTTTAACATTATATCAAAAATACTACCATCATTGTCTTTTTAAAAGTGAAATACACCTTTCCATGCAATAAGTTTATGGTACCACAGTGTTACAAGTAAAAAACCAAACTGTGGGTGTTAGATATGTAAATATAAGAATTGTGTAGTGTGTGTAAATTTCCCAATTTTAATCATGTGCATCATAAATTTCAATCATCCATTATATTTTAAAAGATTATCTTCATACATCTCTTTGTAAAATCTACAAAGAAACATAATCATCATTGTCAACAATGATTTTCACTCTTAATTAAATTACAATCACAAATCAAAAAAAGATGAACTTAGAAGTGCATAAATTTATAAATGAGTATATTAGCCTTACTAACAAGAACCGAAGCATTGGATAGCTCATGCATTTCGTCATCACTGCAACAGTAACATCAGACCATCATCATTTTTGTTCACTTCCCGCGCCAAAAGATCTACCTTAACTTAAAGACAACAATGATTGTCCTTAAAAGGAAACAAACTACAACCACACCAACAACAAAGCTATAGCTTGACATATACTAGAATGCCCATATAGAAGTTCTACCAATCTATACAAAATTTTAAAAAAAAAAACGAATTTGAACAACTAATGATTCATGAGGTTAAATTAAACTGAATCGAGAAAATCAAATTAGAACCAACATGTTCCTTGTGTAGGTAAAGCTAGTTGGATCAATGTAGTAGCAACAGACCCAAGGAAGATAGTTTAAAAAGGATTTAAATAACTAGATTGCCAGAACTCAAGCAAAATAAGGAGATATCTAGTAACGAATTTAAGTGCTTTCGTAAAACATGTAAATCCGAATTCACTAAACCTTGCTGACAACAGATTTACTAAATCATGAATTCAAGATAAAACTGAGAAGAAAACTAAGAAGAAACCGAATTTATGGAATCCAAGATTTAAAAGTGTCATTTTTGTTCCAGCAAAACTAAAGTTAAATCCCACTTAAGTCTATTACCAAACAGCCTCTAAATGCCATTTACAAAACACTTATAAAGCAGATTAGAAATCAATACAATCTTCTTATTCCATAAAATGCCTTATGAATGTTTTCATAATTTCAGGAACAACCCCCAAAAAGTTTACACAACTTTTGTGTTAATCTGGAATTTCTAGAATAAACTAACCAGGTCGTAATTCTTGCAAAATGAAACCACATAAGGTTTAGAGGGCCTCAATTTATTTAGGAATCATCCCAAACCACCCAATGAAACTCAACAATCAGTAATTTTGCAAGAGAAACAACCTCTAAATCCTAATAAGCATACACCAATAGCAATAGACATTGTTAGATGTAAAACAGGGCTCCTTTATTCTTGCTCTGATAAACTTCAAAAGATATATCAAGCTCAAAAATGCATCATTTGAACATCGAATGAATGCTCAAATACTATTATTTTTTTTGTTAAATTTTAATTGGAATGGCACCGCAACAACTCTTTGCTTCATATTCTACCATAGATTTTAAATTTCATGCCCCCTAAATGTTTATCAATATCAATTGAGTTTGGTTAAATAGATTGTCCTGCTCCCGATACTGCGCTTTGCACGTGGGAAGCTTAAACAATAAGCCAGCAAAAATTTTAAATTCTTCTATATCCTAATTATCCTTATAATCACCTCTTGAATTCTTGCCTATTTGTTTCTCTGTATCTCTGCTATTAGTTTATCTCTGTCTCCATTTGCTAACAATCTGACCTAAATTTTCAAAAAGTAGGTAATGAGTACCGTAAGTACTAAATTTATCGTAGGAATAATTCAGAAAAATGGAGCAATCTGATTAACTCCTAATTCCTAATCAGAATAAAAAACAGATTAATTAACTAACTTTTCAGAGTTCCATATCATTCAAGGAAATTGTGCCAAAAAATCCCTAAAGAAGTAAAACCATCACAAATAACAACCCAACTCTATTTCCTTATACAAACAGAAAATAACAAAAACAAATAAATGCAAACACCGATGCTATTATCCTCCATTGAGCTACCAAGCATCACCAATACCAATTCTGCGTAAGATTATTTTAGCTAAATCCTCCGCTTTTAGCAACCAAAATAGTTAATGAAAGAAGAAAGAAAAAATAAAAAAAACGAAAATCAAATTTAGCACTAATAAGCCCATCAGTGCTGACCAAAGAATCCCGCATCGCACATCAACCATGAATCATAATAACAGAAAACATAACTCACAGGTCAAATCAATTCCTCCAAATACGCCACCCGCCGCCCGCCGCGCCCAAAAAAATAAAACCAAAAGCGAAACAATACGACTCACAAACCATTAAAATCCAACATCCTAAACCCAAAACTTGCGAGAGATGACGAAATCAAGCAAAAAATTCGATGAGCGAATCACGGAAATACCTGAATGAGTAAAAGCCCTAGACGTCACCGGAGATCGGCTACTGATCCCGCACGTGCGTTCAATCTCTATGCAAACTCCCTCTTCATCCCTTCTCCCTCAAACTCTCGTCGCTGCAGCGAAACCCTAGCTTTTTCAGAGCACTGCTCCACCTTCGTCCCCCCTGCCTCCCTGTCTCTCCTCTCTCTCCTCTCTCTCTTCGCTGTTCTTCTTTCCTCCTTTTTTTATCATTTCTGTTGCCATAAAATAATATTATAAATAAATAAATAAATAAAGCTGGTCCCGCATGATCACGTGGCGAGCGCGTGATGGAATGACGTGGCATTTTCGGGCCCACTGTAGGTAAGGTTGCTATTTTGGACCAAGAAACAAATGACAAATGACGGTAAGAAGTTCTGCAAAAAAATATATATATTATATATATACCCTCAGAAATATTTTTTTTATTTTAATTTTAGAAAATTTAAATATCAAAATTCTATATAATCCTTAAAAGAAATCATATTAATTATATGCATTTAGATTCGTATTACAGAAATTTTTATGTATTTTACGAAATTAGCATATAAACATTCATATTTACATATATATCATTCAAATTTTTAGCGTTAAAAGTAAAATATTAATTTTCATGTAATTTTGTCACTAAAATATCGAGTAAAGTGTCAAAATAGTTCCTGATTATTTCGATGGGAACATTTTAATTTTAGAACTTATAGAAGTAGGGCTGTCAAAAAAACTCGATATTATATATATACCCTCAGAATATTTTTTTTTATTTTATTTTTAGAAATTTTAAATATCAAAAATCTATATAATCCTTAAAAGATATCATATTAATTATATGCATTTAGATTCGTATTACAGAAATTTTTATGTATTTTACGACCTTAGCATATAAACATTCATATTTATATATATATATATATATATCATTCAAATTTTTAGCGTTAAAAGTAAAATATTAATTTTCATGTAATTTTGTCACTAAAATATCGAGTAAAGTGTCAAAATAGTTTCTGATTATTTCGATGGGAACCTTTTAATTTTAGAACTTATAGAAGTAGGGCTGTCAAAAAAACTTGTTGTTTGTGAATAGTTCGTGTTCGGTTCGTCAATGAATTCGTGTTCAATTCGTTCAATAAGTAAATGAAACAAATGTGAACAATTTTTTTTTTCATTCGGTTACTTAAACGAACCAAACAAGAAAAGTGATACGTTTGTTCTTGTTCGAATCGTTATTGTTCGAAATATAAAATAATTATATATAAAAATTTATGATATTTTAAAAAATTAAATTTTATAAATTATAATATATAATAGCTTAATAATAATATAATAATAATATATTATATTAGTAATATACTAATATAGATATTATATATTTATATAATATGTTATATAATTAACATAATATATTTTTTATAAATATTAATATTAGGGATGTCAAACTGGCTCGTCCTTCGCAAACAGCACGTGTTCGGCTCGTTCGTTATGAAATGAACGTTCGTTATGAAATGAACACGAGCTTATTTCAAACGAATCGAACACAAACACAAGTTCTGTTTGTTCGTGTTCGGTTCGTTCACACCCCTATATAGAAGTGTCAAAATAGTCATCATTTAGTACTATTAAAGCTAAATTTTAAAATAATCAAGAATTATTTTAAGGCTCTGATGAACTCTGGAACTAAAATGATCTCATGTAAACAGTCGGTGTCATATGGGTAAGGGGAATGTTATATATGTAAATAACTAAAAGTTATTTGGTATATATGTAATATTGAATGAATGCAAGAATATTTAATGCAGTATGAAGCTACCTTCTGCTTCTTTTCTCCTGACCAAATCAAACAATTTCTTTTTTTTTTTATTTATGTGAAATTCTTTCCTTAGAAAGTGATGGTGATATGTGAAAAAATTCGGTTGCATCGATGTTGAATTATTCGCTAATTTATTTCTATTTAAAAAATAAAAAATTGTAAAAAAATATTTTTTTTTTAATTTTAAAATGTAAATATTTAATGAAAATGAAATTTATTTTTCTATCCGGTCAGGAAAATAAATAAAAAATTGTGATGTCGTTCTTTTCGAGGTGCTTGACACAAGTTAATAAAGGAAAAGATATTTGTATTTCTTGATGTTTCTATTCCATTGTACAAATGATGACATTTATACAAATATTCTAAGATTTAGAACAGGAAAGAAAATAAATAAAGATCGGAAATTAAGCTTAGACATCAGCTTATGGAATCGGCGTTAATTACACTATATCAGGGCAATAAATGTCATTTGATTTATTTCCAAACTTCAAGCACATGATGGTATGGTGGATGTCATTTTGAGTTTGCTCAGTATATCTTAAAATCGCGTGGGAGGATGTTTTGGTGGAGATATCTCCTGCTTGGTTAGCAGGGAGACAGGAATTAAACGTATGGTATCATAAGTAACATGATAACGAATAAAGTGACAGTCAAGTTCAATATGTTTAGTATGCTCATGAAAAACATCATTATGAGATATTTGTATAGCACTTCTATTATCACAATGAAACGTAATAGCAGAAGATTGGTGGACACCCATATCAGATAATAACCCCCGTAGCCAAAGTAACTCAGATGTGACATCAGCTAGAGCACGATACTCAGATTTTGTGTTGGAACGAGCAACTACTGTTTGTTTTTTGCTACGCTAAGAGATAAAAGAATCTCTTAAGAAGAAGCAATAACCAGTAGTGGAAGGACGATCTGTGGGATCACCAGCCCAATCGACATCAGAGTAGTCGGATAGCACCAAAGAGGAGTGAGCAGAAAAATATAAACCATGAAAGCGAGTGTCTTTAATATATCGAAGTATCTGAAGAACTGCAGAAAAATGTGATGAACAAGAGGTGGACATGAACTGACTGACTAAGTGAATAACATATAGGATATCAGGTCGAGTAACATTGAAATAAACAAGACTTCCCACAATTTGTCGATATAGAGTAGGATCATCAAGAGGAGTGAAATTGAGAGGATTAAGTTTGTAATTGAGTTCCAAGGGGGTTGATATAGTTTTACTATCTATAATGCCCGCTTGAGAAGGTAGATCAGATGCATACTAAGCTTGAGAAAGATAATAACCTTCATAATTATGAGAAAGTTCAATCCCCAAAAAATAACTGAGATTGTCAAGGTCCTTCATTTCAAAAAGTTGACTAGAAAATGTTGTAATTCGTAGATACCAGATATGTCATTACCTGTTATTATCATATCATCAACATAAAGTAGCATAAGTAAAAAACCATGGTCAGTTCGACGAACGAACAACGCTGATTCATGTGGGCTAGAGATAAAGTCAAGTTGAGCAAGAGTAGAACTAAATTTGGCAAACTAAGCTCGAGGAGCTTGTTTTAATTCATACAAGGGTCTTCAAAGCTTGCAGGCTTTATGAGGAGAATGATAATCAGGGGGAGGATGCATATACACCTCTTCTGCCAAATCACCATGGAGGAAAGCATTTTTTACATCCATCTGGTGAAGCTTCTATTTATGAATTGCAACAACAACTAATAGACTACAACTGATGTTAATCGAGCAACGAGAGCAAAATTTTCTTCATAATATATCCCATATTTTTAATGATAACCTTTGGAATAACAATGGAAATCAGTAAGGGAACGAAGAGTTTCTCTTACCCGGGTAGAACGACGAAGAGTGGTGTCAAGGGTAGGTGGAGGTGTAGCTGCAGGATCAGTAGCTGGAGCATACTCAATAGAAGCAGGTGTGGAAGGCCTAACATTAAGCGTATCAGAATTCTCTGTGTCGGGATTTGGAAATAACTTAATTGATGAGTTAGTTCGCAGCATAGAGTCAATATTGACAGGGTAGTGAAATTTAAAAAGGGATGAGAACATGGTATTTTCCCAGAAGGTAACATGACGTGATATGTGAAGTTTATTTGTAATAAGATCCCAACAACGATACCCTTTGTGTTCAATTCCATACCCAAGAAAACAACATAAACGCGCACGTGGTTCTAATTTCGTACGTTCATGAGGATGTAAAAGAACAAAGCAGGCACAACCAAATGGTTTAAGTAGGGAATAGTCAGGAGGCTTCCCAAACAATTTTTCAATATGGGATAATTTTTGGAGAACTAAGGTAGGGACTCAATTAATGTTGTAGACTGTAGTAAGAGCTGCTTCACCCAAAATTTTTCTAGACAAGAGGCAGAAAGAAAAAAGGCACAAACATAATCAAGAATATGACGATGTTTCCATTCAGCTCGTCCATTTTGTTGAGAAGTGTGAGGACAATAGTGTTGAACCAAAGTACCTTGTTGATTGAGAAATTGAAGTAAGGAAGAATCCCTATATTTCATAGTGTTTTTTGTTCGAAGAATTTTAATAGTTGAAGAGAATTGAGTTTTAATCATATTAGCAAATGAAGTGTAAATTTTTGGCAATTTAGATCGATTTTTCAAAAAATAAATCCATATAAAACAAGAATAATTATCAATAAATAATACAAAATAACGACAGCCATTTATTGAAGGAATGGGGGCAGGACCCCAGACGTCTAAATGAATTAAGCCAGAAGGACTTTCTAAAATTGAATTATTAAGATTAAATGACAACGCTTGTTGCTTTGCAAGTTGACAGTGTAAACAATTAAATGACTCAAACTTTGAAGATCCTAACAAGCCACGTGGAATTAAAGGTTGAATTTTACTGGCTGAGGCATGACCAAGATGAAGATGTCATTGGTGAATAGAGGAGTTGGTAGTTGTAGTAGCATACAAAAATTTCTGGGGTAGATGCAGAGATACAAGCTTAAATAATCGACCAACCCACGACACGTCCCAAGAATCTATCTTGTTTGTAGATCTTGTACCTGACAGCAAGAAGGAGAAAAGTGAACATTTAGCCCTTGTTCACATAACTTACTAACAGAGATAAGATTGAGGGCTAAGTTAAGGATACAGTATGTTTTAGAAAGACTAAGATTGGAGGAAAATACATGAGCAGTGTGAGTGATATTCATTTTGCTATCATTGGCAGTGTGAATCGGTGACAAGAAAAAAATTGATGATGTGGTAGACAATAGTTTAACATTATTAATCATATGGTTACAACAGGCAAAGTCAAAAAGCCAATGAGGGTTACCCGGAGTGACATACATGGTCGTAGATAAATTGGAAGAGATAACATGTTTGAATAGTGCTTAAATATCACTCATAGTGATAGCAGTAGAACTGTCAGTGATGGCGGCAAAGACGGAAGTAACGTCAGGCTTTGAGACGGTCTTGGGTTTAGAGAATATGATCATGAGTATGACAATATCTGTAGTCGGACAGTTAGCAAAAACATGACCAGTTTGTTTGCAATTCTTACATGTGTTGTTGACAGATTTATGATATGAGGGACGAGTAGTTGCGAATGCAATTTCAGAATTCAAATTCTTGTCCAAATGTTGGTGAGTTTCTTCGAAAATGATTTCTTGTACAGCCATTTCCAATGTAGGAAGAGGATGCCGGTGTAGGAGAGAGGCTCAAACGGCTTCATATTCAGGACGGAGAGCCATGAGAACTTGAATAAGATGAAGATGATCTTCACTTACTTTCGTCTGAGATAGCTGATTCCAAATCGGTTGAACTTGAGCAAAAAAGTCATTCACATATTGGTCAGGTTTTTGTTTCAAATTATGAAGTATAGTCCATAACTGAATGTAATGAGCAAGTCCAGTAGTTTGTATCTATTGTCAAGAAATCTGTAATTTCTTTTGCAGTTTCATAATCAGCAAATTGGATGTGAATAGACGGAATAGAGGTGTTACAAAACCAAGCAATAATTTGATGGTTTTTTCTATCCCAATCTTCAAGGCGGTCAACAAATTTGTCATCAGTTTCATTTTGTTGTTTGGTTGGCTTATTGATATCTCCAGTAACAATACGCCAAAGTTTGCGACCGATTAAGAAGCCTTTCATTCCTTGGACCCATAAATTATAGTTTGAATCAGTCAAGACTGTTGTAATAGGATTTGCAATATCTGTTTCTCCATTATGAAGTGGAGGTGACAGGGAATAAAGCTTCCACGAACAGATAAACAAGTGGGTCACGTACGGCTACGGCAGAGGGGAATCGTGGAAACAGAGAGGAGGAAAGCTCAAACGGCAGCTTCGGGTCGAGTCGGAGCTGCGGCTTCTTTTTGCGCTAGGGCAGAGAGGTAATCGCGAGCTCAAGCATGCAACTTGGGATCGCGCAGAAAAGAGCACAGAGAAACATCAGCGTGCAGTTGTTGCAAGATGAGATAGATGGAGATCGCACGCCACAAAGAAGAGGTTGTTTCGAATGATGCAAGCTTGCCTAGCTTCGAAGGTGCGAACTTGCCTTAACCGGTTAAGGCAGAGTCGATCTTTGATTTAATCCAGAAAGAATCACACATGAGTAAAGCACAAGAATCACGCAGAGGATCGTGGGCAGAGTAGATTCGCGTTCTTAAGGCACAGAGGCAGAAGGTTTGTGCGACAAGGAAGGGTTCGGCTCTAGGGAACAAGGTAGGATTAAATGCTGAAAAAAAAAAAGAAAACTAGGACTCTGATACCATAATAAAGGAAAAGGTATTTGTATTTCTTGGTGTGTCTATTCCATTGTACAAAGGGTTGTATTTATACAAGTATTCTGAGATTTAGAATAGGAAAGAAAATAAATAAAGAGCGAAAACTTAGCCTAGACATCAATATATGGAATCGGAGTTAATTACACCATATCAGGACAAATAATGTCATTACACCATATAATAACAAAGCATTTGTGATGCTTTGTTTTGTATTAATAGTAATACAACAAAATAACATTCATGGAAGTCTCTTCATATACAGAGAAGCACAACAAGTTCTAGAAATATAAAAACACACTATAAAAACACCCTAAATTTTACAAGGCATTTCTTATGGATTACCCTAACAGTTGATAACAATCAAAGTTTATCATGATACTGAAAGGTATCAAACTACCTTTCAAAGAAATTCACATGGCCCATTCTTGCCCCTTCATTCAATCACAATCACATACCAATGAAAAACATAATGCCAAAATAATTAACATCAGTCATGTATCTGGATTTCGCTCCCAAGATCCCAAATAGAGCTCAGTGCTCATAAAAAAAAGTAGATCTACAGTCAATATGAAGATAAATATATCTAGATTTCAGTCCCAAAAACTTCAAAAACTAGGTTTCACTAAAAAAAATTCTGAAAATTTAAGCTAAGAAGCAAACCTGAAGATAAATATGAAATATAATAGAAAATATTCTCGAAGAAGACGACTCGGTAGCCTTAAAAGCAACCAAGCAAGAATATCGAGCAACCGAACACCAAAGCAAGAATACCGAGAGTGGTCGATCTAATGCCGACTCGCTGAGGAAAAATACACTTTATCAAAGAAAAATAGAAGTAGAGATTAGAGAACGAACACAAAAAAATCAATTCTAAGCTCTCACAAAGATAAAGCTTTTCACAATTTTGAAACAAGATGACGGAGGGTTCTCACCGAAAGAAGCTTTCGCGATTTTGATGGGAGGAGGGTTCTCGCAATCACCGAGAGGAAGCTTTTCACGAACTTGAGAGAAGAAGGAGCAGCTGAAACTAAGCTTTCAAGAGAGGAGAAAGAGCGGCGTGAGAGGGAAAGGGCAAACACATTCGAGACTCGAGAGGTTAGGGTTAGGGCTTCCGCGGTAATGAGGTTTTTTATTTGTTCCATTGTTTGTATATATTAATATATATAAATAATATATATATATTATATTATATTAATTATATACCTTTTATTATATAAATATATAATATCTACATTACTAATATAGTATATAAATATATTTTTATTAATAATTTATTGTACATTATAATTCATAAGATTTAATTTTTAGAATATGTCAACCTTTTTTAGTATATAATTATTTTTAAATATGATAAATTTTTTATATTTTGAACAATAACGATTCGAACTCGAACGAACACATCATTGTTCGTATTTGGTTCGTTTAACAAACCGAATGAAAAAAAATTGTTTGTGTTCGTCTCGTTTGCTTATCGAACAAATCGAATATGAACCGTTCGCGAACAACTAGTTTTTTTGACAGCCCTAACCATATCAGAGCAATAAATATCATTTGATTTATTTCCCAACACAAGTGATTCAATATAAAATTAGTTTACACTTGCCCTTTAGCTGTCATTATATATATATATATATAGACGCGCACGCGCATTGACACTCTCGCACATTATATATGCATAAAAAATGTTTTGGTGTGGATCCCGATGAGATCTAACATTCTAGATGAATTGACGCACAATAAAAGAGAGTTCACCGACATAAAACCAAGAAGCTCACTTATCCGATCGGATGTAGTCATCCAAGTCAGAAAAATGACAAAAAGAAGAATCCGAGTTTGAATTGATATGAGTAAAGAGGGCAGATAAATAGTTGACCTAACAATTTCAAGAACGTCGAGCGAATGTATCAACCTACCTTCATATAGATCTGACCTGAGAAAAAGGATTTAGTTCACTAATCGTCCCACAGACGCCCCCGAGGTTCCTCATCAAAAACTAAGAATTGACAACATACAATATAGCATTATAATCATCATAAAGGATCTCATCGTCCAGGAATAAACTATCTATCGACTTACTGTGATTCATCCTTTGCTCAAAAGTTTGGTCTTGTTCTGTCGACAAGAGGCCCTCATCCAGGATTCGAGGGTTGATAGCCAGACTAGATCAACCGATCGGCAAATCCTAGTAGGTTGAATCAACCATGCTGACCCGAAGTTAATCAAGCTCAGCCGACTGGTAACACCCGCTAAGCCTAACTAATTAGATCAAAGGACTCAATGCAAACTATCCAATGGAGTATTTTGAATTTTTTATCAAAATGGCTGCATGTTTCTTATGAATACCACACAATTCTTATGTATTTACATTCTTATGAATCATATGATAAATTGCAATATGTTTAAGCACTGTTGTATGATTGGTATGGGGAGAGTATATGTATTGAAAAATATAATGAATAGTGTAAATATTTTCTCTGAAATTTTTTTACAATAATTCTCTTAAATAAAACCTTTTTTTATTTAATATTTTGTAAACAATAATTTACAAAATAACATGAAAATTAAATATATTCAAATATTTACAATAATTTGTTGAACACTTTGTGGGGCTATCAAAGGTTTAAAAAATAATTTTTTTTTTCAAAAATAATATAAAAAATATTACTTTTAAAAAATAAATTTTATAAAATAAATTAAAAAATATTATATAGTTTTCTCATTCATGTGAGCCCCTATTTTTGCTGGTTTTTTTTTATATTGCAAAAAAAAACAATAAAAATTGGGGTATTTACATATCCAACCTTTAAACTTTTCTTTTTATATTTATACACCTTCAATCCTTCATATTGTTTTAAAAATATCACCTTTTCATGTATATATAAGATGGTATATTTGTAAAATTAAAGTTTATGTGTTAGATATATATGTAAATATATAAGAATTGAGTAGTATGTATGCAAGTATTCAACCAAAATTATCACAAATGAAAGCTAGATGTCACACCCCCCATCTTCAAGAGTAATTGACAAGCTAATCATGAGAATGAAAGATTTTAAAGAATACAAGAATGTAGAGAGCAATCCAAGGGACTCTAGCAGATTCCACGGCATTCTAAAAATAACTCAAAAAGAAGGAAAATGTTCCAAGGAATTCTAGATGATTCCGCATAATTCCATAAATATGTTGAAAGAAGCAAGCTTCAAGAGAACTTTAGAATATTCCAGAAGTTCTAGAAGCATGTATATGTAAAGAACAATCTAGAAGATAATATATTTTAATGTAATCTAGAAAGTTCATTTAGTTTTGAGGAGGATTACAAATAGTTTCCCAACTCATCTTCTTAGAGTGTTTTGTGCTTATAAGACCAAGCGTTGTGAGGGTAAGACTGATTTAGTTACACGGAAGAGCGCTAAAGCTACACGGGTGACTTAAGATAAGTTAGCCTGCGACATAAAACTTGTATGCATTCTAATTTAAATTAAATGTAAAATCCAATGTAATTAACAATTTAATAGTTGGTCGACCTTTATAAAATAAAACTTTAGGCTAGTGTTACATTAATTAGATTAATTAGAGTAGGATTCCCACTAACTAGAGAAATGGGCATGAATTTATGAGGTCAATTAAGAAAAAAGTTGAGATTAAACCATTTTTTAATTAAAAAATCATTAAAAAACAAATAAGAATGTTAATAATTTAATAACTGCAATATTATTAAAAATATGAAATTAGACTTTCTTTTTTAACTCATTTTTTTAATAAATAGAACTTAGAAAAAAATCATCTATAATTTTTAAGTATAATATTTCTCTTATTAAAAAATAGAATAATTACACACCCAAAAAATTAGTACTTATTTACATATTAACACCTAAACTATTCTTTTTTACATTTATACCGCCCAAATCTTTCATAACACATAATAAATACCACCATTTAAACTTAAAAAAAAAAAAAGCAAAACACACCTTGCAAATTGAAATGAGTAGGTAAGAAGGTATTTTTGTAAAAATGAAAATTAAAGTGTTAGATATGTAAATACATAGAAATCTAGTGACATGCATGTAAATATTCCAAGAATTATAATGGATATGTCATATTTATTATTTAAATAATTTATGGTTGTTATTCATGTCCCATTTACTAATATTATTTATGTGCGCATAGTTTACATTTATATGACATAATATTCAACCTATTGAGTTGACGCATAAATATATATAATGTATGTTGACCAAAATAACTGAATAAAAAAATGGCATTTACATACATAACCCTGCATTTTTATGTATTTATATATATAACACCTAAATTCTCTTATACACATACTTAACACTTAAATTTTTAAAATCACATGAAAAATATGAATATTGACTACATTTAGAAGTGAAATAGAATTTTTCGCCAAAGGGTTATTAATGTAATAATGAAAGTTTAAGTGTTAGATATGCAAATACATAAGAATTGTGTGGCATGCAAGGAATAAAAAAAATTAAGGATATTTATCCTTGATGTGTGATCGAGAAATTATTTATCGAGCATGAATTCAATGAAGGATTTTTAAATTTTAAATTCAAGATCATGTGGGGCCAGCTTATAGTCAAATTGACTGTTTCGACAAGATGAACCCAATGATACCAAAATTTGTTCAATCTGAGTCCAGCTCAAGTCTTTAAAGTTTTTTTTTAAAGGTTTTAGATTGTCAATTTGATGGTTAAATGAACTCCAAATTTGACAGATGCATAACATGATTGAACGTCTCAACGGGCACAATCCAACAAGTCAAAGCTAGCTTAATTCTAAGATCATTAAATCCCTCAACACAGACCACCCTCTTCTCGCGGGTTACTTTTTTCCTACCCTTTTACCTGACAAGGGAGAAGAAAATTGGGGAAATCAAATGTGGGTCATACAGTGTACGGTCCAATCTATGATATCCTCCAGTGATTTCTTTCATCTCTACATTCTTTGAGTTCTGATGGGCGATTATGAAAAGGCTCGGAAAGTCACTTCAACAAATGAGCTCGACAGATCACTCGGACAAGTGAGTTTGGCAGAAAGAGGCAACTAGACCTCTTTGTAAGAGCGAAAAATGGGATTTTGAGGCCCATGAAAGTCGAGTGATTACCTACAAACCACTGTAAACTTTCTATTTACAAATCAACCGCCCTCTTTTATTCATTTTTCAAATTCTCACTCAAATATAGAAATTTATTGTAAAACCTCAACCCGCATTTTTTATTTTTATTAAATTCTCAATAGTTTGATTGTGGCACATATAACGCATCAGTTTGATAGTTCAAAAAAAATTATCTGGATATTTAATTTGTAAATATCAATATTTCGAGTGATTTGTATGTAATTATCCCTAAATTTTATTATAAAAATAATTTTATCATAATTTTTTTAAGAAATATTATTATGTATCATAATTTTAAGAAATACTATGCATTTAAATGCCCCAAAATATTATTATGTATTATCCATAAATTCTGATTTTTAAGAGTTCATGTCAAGTGTATTATCACGGACTAATTTATCTCAAGTCACATATGTGGTTTTAGCGTTCTTTTTTAGCACTAAATGAGTCTAACCCTCACAACGCTCAGACTTATGAGCACAAAACACTATAGGAAGAAGAGCAGGGAAAAGTGTTGGAGAAATGAACAGTTCGCTAAAAGAGAAATATTACAACAATTGAATGTTTGAAAGCCTCGAAGGTTTTCTTGGATGTTCAAAAAATATGAGAAATTTCAATTTATAGTCTCCTCCAAGTCTAAGGGAATATTTAGTTTTAAGAGTTTTCTCCACTATTCATATATACATTATAGTTCTAGAACTTTCTAGGTTATTCTTGAGTTCTACTTGGAGCCTTTCATTCTCATATTCTCTAGAATTAGGCAAAATCTTCTAAAATTCCTTGAATTATTCTCTACAAAATTCGTCCATCCCATACTTATTTTGCCAATTTCTAGAAGATGGGGGAGCCTGACAACATGCTCAATGCCTTTCATGAGGTTAACTAATCACAATAATCAATTCTAAATATTTTATAATTAATAACTTACACTAATTAAGAAAATTATACTTTGCAATTTTTTTTTGAACAATTTCTTTTGCAACAACTTCACAGTTACTTCTTCAAGTAGTTGCAAATGCCACAAAAAGACCCAAAATTACGCCTTATTTCATCAAACTTTAATGAAAATTATGGTTTACAAAACATATGAATATTTTTACATAAAAGACCCACATATTCCTCATTATTCCAACACAAAACCATGCCAAGCAGAAATACAAAATCACAAGCATTTAAAAGTATATAAGTTGATAAATTAAATTTCAAGCCCATGGGCTCTTTTACGAAGCCATAGAAGCCTTCTTTTGAGCTTCAATCTCCTGAAGCTCTTTGAGCCTTTCAGCCCAAGCTTTCTCACGAGCTACAGCTGCCATCTTCCTCTCTATCCTCTCCATATATTTTTCCCTTCTGGCAACTTTATATTCGGCTTGTTTTTTCCTCTTGGCAGTCTGCCAAACATAAGTAAAAAAATAAAAATAAATAAATAAAATCAGTATTATAACTTTATGTTAGAAAATGAAAAATAATGCAGCCGTCCAATAAGGTAAAATGATATAATACTGATTTTATTTACGCACATACCGCCCCATTCTTATGTATTTACATATCTAACATCTAAACTTTGATTTTTTTTTCATTTATACCAACTAAGTCTTTCATGTATGTAAATCTTTCAGCAAGAAAATGTAAGAGGAATGGCACTTTGCATGAAACATAGAGTGTTTACTAAGTAGATTCACAATACATGGAATAATTTTGATTTAGAACCCTACAATTACTGCTCTTATTTAATTTCTTAGACATGAGAATCAAGAAATATAAAAAATGAACCAAATAAGCACATAATAAGCTCTATAAAAAGATCAAAGAAATTGAAGGAATAATGCTATAACCGAGTGTTTGGGTAGAGATATTCCGCCCCCAAATTTGAGGAAGAAGAGTTTTGCATCCATTGAATCTATTTTGAGATGAGTGAAGCATAATAATTGATATATCAGTCATATGTTACATTCATCTCAAAGAAAATCTAATGATAAAAAACCATCTTCATGGTCATACCGACCCAAACATTCTAATGAAAAATGTTTTTACTAAGAATAAAACACACAAAAAAACATAAGAAATATTGCATCCGGAGTCTGAATGCTAGCTGCGTCCGGACAACGGACACGATACAGGTGATGAAGCGAAGGAAATCTGGACGCAAGCTGTGTTCGGACAACGGACGCGATGTGGGCGATGTCGCAGAGGGAAAAAAAGACATCGCCCGTTCATCGCATCTGTCGTCCGGGCGCAATATTTTCTCCGAAAAAACTCAGAAAAAGGAAAGAATCATTAGTACTAGCAGATAAAAATATATGTTAGGAGAAATTGTTACAAAATGTAAGAAAAGTATGAAACAGAGGATAAAATGAAAATAGCATGAATTAATGAATATGTGCAAGAGCTACAAAAAGAGAAAAAGGGTTAAAATAATAGTACCAAAATAAAAGCCCTTCTTTGCAGGATGCGCTTTATCCGTTTTCTTCCTTGCACGCTTCCTTCGTTGGGACGACTTCTGGGTATCGGTTCCCCCGGAACATACTGAATCCAAGCATGAGGACCTGCAACATTTCGGGATCACTTTTATTATTTACCCATCTATTATTATTATTATTCTTATTCTTATTATTATTAGTTTGTCTTGATTTAAAATAAGAAAAAATTATGTTTAACCTCAAAAATATATTTTTAATTTTATTGAAAATTAAATAAATTGATTTAAGCAATGATGGTGATGGTCGCGGGAAGAGTGATAGCGGTTGGTGAGGCAATGACGGTGGCAGTGACAATGGTGTTCTATGGTTTGTGGCAGCTAGAGGTGGATGGTGTTGCTGTGATAGTTATTTTTAAAAATACTTTTAAAATTTATTTGAAAGGTTTACCCAATTCATATGAATAAACATATCTAACACCTAAGCTTCAATTTATAAATATATACCCCTTTACTTATGCATGAAAAGGTGTATTTCACTTTCTAAAAGTTAACATAGTGGTATTTTTTATGTGATATGAAATATATGAGTGACATAAATGTAAAAAGCAAAAGTTTAGATGTAGATATGTAAATACATGGGAATTGGGTGGTGTGTATGTACATGCACCAATTTATTTTGAATGTTTTTTAAAAATAAATTGATTTGCTTTAAAATAAAAATAATAATAATATATGAAAATAAAATGAACAAATATATATTTTTTAATAAAAAAAGCAAAAAAAAAAAAAAATCCCGGCCTCTCTCTCTCACTCATGATTTTATACACTTGTTTGAAAACCCTTTTCTGGTTCAATCTTTCTTTTACAATTATTTAATAATTTTATACAATATTCTTTGATTCCGCAGTTCTTCATGTTTCAGAAAATCCCTACCATCTTTCCCACAAACTTGAACACGAGTGAATCGATGAACACTCCAAAACCATTGGCAAAGAATAAACATAATATTTAGACAACACTCCAGATAAATGAAGGAAGAGTAAAAACCTATACTGTTGACCCATTAATAATAGGGGCATTTACATACATACCGCACAGTTCTTATATAATTACATATCTAACCTAAACATTGATATTTATATGCATACCACTAAATTATTTAACATTACATTAAAAATACCACTATTACTTGACTACTTTTTTTAAGAGTAAATACACTTTTTCCTGCATAATGTTATAATACTAAAGTGTTATGGCATAAAATATCAAACTTTAGGTGTTAGATATGTAAATACATACGAATTGTGATATGTAAATTCCCTTTAATAATAATGATGATGATGATTCCCATAAACATGCATGTCATGTTTGATATAAGAAGCTTTCACAATGGGTAAATTTTCCCTCTTATGCAACCTCATACTCTTAACCAATTGGTGGTTTTCCAGCAGTTTATGTTGGTTCTCATCTTTTTTACTGTCTTTTTCCAATTTGTACATCTTCACTTCAAGGGATCCCTTTCAAAAGGCTGGCCACATTTTGATGCAGAAATTTTGGGTATAATTAGTCTAATGCTAGAATTTTTATATAATTGATCATTAAATATAGAAATATCTTTCTTTCTTTGAATCCTTGTGAATAAATACAAATATCAGAACCGATATGACAGCGTAATAATAATCTCATAAGTCGAAATAAATCAACAAAAAATTCGAACTGAACAAAATCATCAAATAATTACAACCATGAATTGAAGCTCAGTTATGTCAAATTTGAACATAATCAAAACTAATGAAAAGTCAATAACAAAATATGCAAATGAAATAGGGTTAAGAGAAATTACTAAGGAAATCTAGGTCTCATATCACTACAAGAAAATGAGTTCCCTAAAAATTAGATCGTCCCATTTTCACGGCACTTACAAGGAAAAAAAAAATCCATCTGGCATGTAAAATGTTGAAAACTAAAAGAGAAAGGTTTAATCAATGAAAATGATCTTATTGCTCCACTCAAAAACTTATGTTTATAGATTTCTCACCTCTAATTTGGTAGATATGGCTGACATAATATCGCATTCCGAACGTCATTTTAAGTACATAATTCAACATAATCCACAAATTAAAATTTTAAAACAGCTAAATCAAATAATTCCCTTGAATAGGAACCACATCGAATTGACGTGAAATCTCCAGGTGCATCAATATCTATCGTAGGTAGTCTCGCGCAACGATAGTAATCATAGATACTAAGGGCTTGTTTGGGATCAATTTTGTTTTTTATTTTCATTTTTGTATTCACTTTTTTTTTTTATTTAAAAAAATTATTTTTTTTTGTTCTTTTTTTCCTTTTTTTTTTTTTTTTTTTTTAAAATAAATTATTAGATTTTTTAAAACATTCAAAATAAATTTTAGGTATTTTGAGTATTTTTAAAAACAATCACATCTTAAGCAAATATGCCAAACATATTTCTTTTCAAATCAAAACATAAATAAAACTAAATAAAAGCAAAAATGATTCCAAACGGCCCCTAAATGAATAGAGTTTTAATAACCCATAAGACAAGCCAAAAATGTTGGTAGCTTGTCATTTTCCATATTTCTCCCAATACTAGAATTCTTTGATTTAAAGTTGTGATGGTTTATACATGCAACCCAATTATCTACAATGCTGCTCTGTTTTATTAGCTGGTGCATCATCAAGTTGTCTCCTTCCATTTTAAGTTTCTCTCTAATGCCTAAATGATATTTTGGTGGTTAGTAATTTTAACTTCTTCAATTTATTATTTTAGAATTCTAATAAGCCCTTTCATTCTCATAATTCTTTCTACAGATTTTGCCTTTTTTGGGGGCATTTTACATACATACCACAAAATTCTTATATATTGACACATCTAACACCTAAACTTTGACATTTACATGTATATCACTCAAATATTTAATGTCACATCAAAAATAACGCTATTATTAATCTTTAAAAGTGAAATACATCTTTGTGTGCATCGATTTATGACACCAAAGTGTTATCAATGTAGATACAAACTTTAGGTGTTAGATATGCAAATGCATAAAAATTGTGTGTTACGTACTTAAATTTCCCCTTTCTTTTGCTGATTCAACTCCGCTATTGGCCTTAATCCTGCTATTCTATCTATACCCACATTGTCTCCATACAACCATATTATGAATGTACTGATAAAATATGAATTAGTTTAGATTTAGAAATTTTAAAAATAATTTGATATGACTGGTTCAACTTTAAAGCTTCATTATTGAGGTGGTAAAAAAGACAAACCTTTTAATATTGTTTCAGCATGCGCAATTTTTTTCTTTTAATCATTGCTTCGAATTTTCTTGCTGGTCAGTCAAAGTAGTTGCGTGTCACAACCTGTTCATACTATCCAAACAACTCGCTTGCTATTTTTTTAAAGGAATATTTACGTACATAACACTCAATTCCTATGTATTTACATATCTAGCATCCAGGCTTCAATTTTAACATACATGCCACCTTGCTAAGCCTAAAAAGATGTATTTCACATTTTAAAAATTAAAATTGTGGTATATTTTAAGTGAGATGATAGGTTTGGGTGGTATAACGTAAAAAAAGTAAAGTTTAGGTGTTACAAATGTAAATACATGGGAATTGCGTGGTATATACGTAAATGTCCCATTTTTAAATGCTTGACTGTTTAGTTCAATTTGCATGTCCTAAATAACATATCAATTTATTGTTAGATATATATTTTTTTGGGTGTTATTAATTCACCAGACATGTACTGCTTTTCTATCAGTTATTAAACTGCAGTAAAAAAACACATGGAATTGCATTTCAAACTAATAAAACCTAGGTGTAAAATTCAAAGATTACTTATAAACAACATTGAGAAAAAAAAATGGATAGCCTGAATTAAAAAAAGGGTTAAATGACTAGTTCAGTGATGTATGGACTGTGTTCCACATTGGTTCTCATTTTTAAAGATGCCACAATTCTGTCCCTAGCACTTTTTAAAATTTCATCAAAGCCCCTTAAATTAGGGATCATCAATTTGGCATTTAAAATACCAATTGTTCTATTAAATTTCGAGCCTACTATTATACGCAAAGGTAAAAAAATTCACAACCCAAATCCCATCAATCTTGTCCATCTAAAGATTCAATCAACTATTACAGACCATGGCACACTAGCAAAGTAGATCAAACATATAAATAAATATATAACAAGCCAACTAATCTAGGAAAATCTCCTACTCATCTCCACCCACCCCTCTTAGAACCAACACAGGATCTACAACTGAGAAAAACTCAACAGAAAACTTTTTTGCACCTTATTAGCGATACAAGAGAAAAGCTACATCATGGTCAAAGAAATCTACAAGAAATTAACAATTTCTACTTGAATTGATAAAGAAGATCCAAAGAAAGCGCCAACAAGTCCAACACAAGAAGTTAGGCATAGCTGCATTCACATATACCATCATAAAGTCATTGTACCCAAACAAAAAAATCACATAGAATCCAATATATAGTTCAGAATATACAACACACAACTCTATTTATCACAAGTTTATTAGGCTCGAGGTTATATAGATCCCAATCAGTGGAGATCACAAAACATTCTCCAATATCCCATTTGAATAAAAGGAGATCACAAAATATCCTTCACATTTAACATTCTCATCCATCCATTCATACAATCATGCAATATCATGCTAGGTCATAACATGTATATATAAGAATAATCAGAAGTCTTACCGCGAAACTGTTTATTTCATCACCATCATATACAATGAAAAATAATTTAGAAATCTCCACGTAACAAGCAAAGAAAAATACTACAAATAATGAGTTAAGATTCTCCAACTGAAATAGAAATGAAGAATTAGCATTGACTCAAACAACTTGCTACTCAATCAATGAAGGTCTCCCAGATTGACAACAAAGCATCTATAGCTCTCTCTAGTCTCCACCGTGGATATATAATTAAACCAAAACATAAGCTTCAAGGGTGCTTTGTGTTTAAATACAAAAGTCAGATAATAGATCGAGGGTTAATCGACCATACACTTACAGTGCAGCAAATAAGAACATGGTGACAACCTTCTAATAAACTAAATGTATATCAACACGATAAGGATTCCTTCTTCTAACAGCAAGAGGGAAACTCTGGCTCAAGCAAATAGAAGGTTGGAGCATAAGAGATACCCCTTATAGCTACTATAACATCTCATTTTTCATATTTAACATTGATTGTCCACATTAAGATGACAAAGAAAAAACAAAACAATCAGACATTGGATTTCTTGAAATCAAATCTGACCTTGTTTCCCAGTCAGGTTGAGGAATGTTCAACTTAATACCATGTTGAATCCAACTCATCTGACTCCATACAGTTCAATCTTATATGCTAGAACAATCAAAATCTAGATTTTCTCGAGTTAGAGCAGACCTTGATTTCCAGTTGGATAGAGCAACGTTCGAGTTGACAGCAACTTCAAGCATGATTCATGTCTCCGTACAATTCAACCCTATCAACTAGCTCGAATCAATTACATTGTACCATATCTAACTTGAGGATTAAATTCAATTGTAGTAAGATTGATCAAACTTGAAGGATTTTTTACCTAATCAAATACTCTTTTTCAACTTGGCCGAAACTTATCAATACAACCACCTTGCCCAATTTTAAATTGATCATTTCTCTTTCTAAAGCTATTGGTCTCGCGATCTATAATGAGGTCAATTTGATTATCGTAGCACACCAGAATTCCTAACCAAAATTTCTATTCAACACCCTCTCAACCTAAACAGCATAATCAATAAATTAACTACATAGAGACCGTATCCACCCAATGAAATCTTGGAGTACTCTATCACACTACCTTAAAGCAATCATTTTTATCATTTCAAAGCATGATCACATCTCCATGGCTCATCACGAACCTTCATTTCAACCAAAGCACTACTCATTGCCTAAAACGTAACAAATTTAGGATTTAACCAACTACAACCTTCAATATCATGTCAGTGTCAAAAATTATCAATAATTTGTTTCATTTAACCATTGTTGACAAAGCCACAACTCCATCCAAACATTGTATCTAAATTATTTATTTTCAATGTCATCTCTTCCTGTGACATGTACGGAGTCCAAGCGTGCATATAATCAGTTGACAGGTATTTATAGTCCATCTTCCACAATATTGGTTAGGGACATGAAGACACCAAAATATTTTAACACGCCCCTCTTTTTTCAATTGGATGGCTTCTTCACTCGGCTAAGAGAAGTTAATACCATATAAAATTTTTCGATTATAGTGCAATCCTTCTCTCTACATAATGGATGTAGTAAACATAATCAAACCACTTAAAAAATGTATTCTCATGAGGTTAGTCGGTAGATTCTTTCGACATCCTCTTATCCCAGTTTCCCCCTTTCAAAGGTCTTTGTCCTCTTCCACCTCCCCAAATATGAAGTATCAAGTCTTGTAAACTTCCCTCCTTGATTCCCCTACACCTTCCTCTTCTTAAGAAATACATGCATTGTTTTAACTTTTTATTTAATTTGGGAGACGCTCATCAATTAAAACTACATCATCAATAAATAGTATGCACCAATATACTCTACTTCAAATATCATTTATTAAAAATAAAAAAAAAGTAAATGAATAAACTTTTAATGCATATAATATTTTTTTAATAAATGGCTTAAGTTTTAAGAAACACAGAGATATGTTCAAATACCATAAATAAACCTAAGCCAAGGGCACTTGGTTCATCTAGAGCCTAATTACTTGCCAAAGCAAGGTTAATAAAACATTTTAAAACAATAGTAGTTACTAATAGTAAACAAAAAAACACACATTTTAATGATTTGGTAACACATGAAATCAACATGAGGCGATAAATGAAAACAATTTACCAATATAAATACAAAATACGGAAACAAATGTTCAATGGGCGCTACTTAAAGAAATTTCAGCAAAAAAATCTCTTCAAATGAACAAGCAGTAGGTAGAAGATGACCTGGGGGTTTGAGACTTGCCCTCTTTCTTCGAGGCTTTGTTCCAGGCCTTCTCTTTGGGAAACGAGTATCAGTCAAGCTCTGAAAGGGAGCACCACCACTTGAAGTGCCGAACAATCGCGTCAAAGAAAGACCCAAGGGCCCTTTAATCATGAACGTAGGTCTAAGGTATTGGGACTGCTCTATTGATGAAGAAAAGGGAACCGCATCAGATAGTCTTGCAGACATCGGCAAAAGCCTTCTTAATGACAGGGGGCGAATGATGCTCCTAAACGCACCTCCTAAGCTCATCCTTTGCTTTAACGCAGTGACTGAGACCAATAGCTTCAAAATTTCAGTAAGAAAACATTCAATAACTGGAACATTGTTACACTAGTTTCAACGCTAATCCGTAAATGCAAAATACGCTAACCATTAATGTAGAGTTGAGTGGCATAAATATGAAGTTATCAGTACTCAAGAAGACGACAGAGTGCGAATTTAGAAAGGAAGATCTGAAGCAATCACCTTTAAATCTTTCTGTAAATCCACATTCCCTCCTTCACCCTAGTCTGTCTTGGTGTTGTCATCTGGCGAGCTCGAGCGACTCCGGGACTGAGAGGATGTGTGGAGGTACAAGAAGACGATCAATCGCCAGCGGGAAAGCAAGTTGTGGAAGAAGATAATGGTTTGCACGAGGAAAGCAGTTGTAGGGCGGATGTGGGTTTCGATTCCAGGGGTGTCAGGAATTAGGGTTCCATTACAGCAGCGTTCTTGGGCGGGGTTAGGTGTGCTGGCTGGCTAAGATCGGGTCCGGCCAGTCTTTTTGAGTTTAAGTTTAATTAACTTTTTTAGTTCAAAATTGAGTTTGAGCTGGCTGCAAGTACTTTATTTAAAATAATATTAATTTAAAATAGATCGATTGAATGAATAATTAAAAGATAAATAATAATTAATAATTAATATAAAAATATTATTTTTAAAAAAAAATTTAATACTTTCAAGATAAAGAGTGTCTTTGGGGCAGTTGCAGTTCAATAATAAACTGTTGCATAAAACCTGCTATAGATAAATTAGTTGGTTTGTTTTTTGTTGTTTAATAACAGTTGTGTCTCATCTGTTTCTGGACAAATAGTCATTCTTCTTCAGTATTATAATATTGTTTGTAACAGAACTATCATATCAATATATTTTATGCTTTAGAAACAAAAACTCACCGTAAAACATGACAAAAAATATACATTTTATTTAACAGCGAGTTTCGTGATTATAATAATTAATTAAAAAACTATTAAAATAACATTTAATAATATGATAATATTATTTTTAAATTGTTGATGATGTATGTCACGAGCTAAGTCGTCATTCGGAGATACTCTTCATGCATGTTCACTCTCACTGGTTGAATCTTCCAGTATATCTGTTCATTATACAAAAGTCACAGTTCTCTATTATTCTTCGTGGACACCTATAAAACTGTCTTCCGTAGTTTTGTGGCTGGCGTGAGGTTAATAGGGAACTATGAAGTCCACAGTAACAATGCAATCCTCTGGAGGTACCAGAAATCTTCGAGCCCATCTTCCATGGATGTTTTAAAAGAGAACACATTAGACATATCACAAGTAGAAATTGATAAAAGAAGTAATTAATTACAGTTTTATGCATGTGTTGGGGCTCAAAGAACTCAGTATATTAACTAACGAATTTGTCACTACAAAAAAACATCAAATCTTATAAAAAATGGTTTTTTGTTGTATTTAACTCAGGTAATATCAAGCTCGTGTGTGTCACATATGCATATCAACAAAAAATTTCATCCAGAAGAATCCCAAGATCTACATCACTAAAAAAAAAGAAAGGAACTTGGTTACATTTATTGGGATTTCATATGTGACATTAATCAATAACGACTAACATATAATTCAGATGAACTAATAAGATCAAATGTATCATCATAGACTTCAAAACTCACCAAAAAGAAAAATAAAAGAAATGCAAAAGAGATAAAAAAACACTTAAAAACAACGTAAAAAACTCAAACAACCAATATCAAATAAAGAAATAGCGGAAATAAACATTAACTGTATAAAATACAAATATAATAAATTGTGAATCTTTTCAACAACCATTACAATTAATAATATAATGAATACTTAGAGTACCCTCATACAATTGTATATGTAATTAATTTTCTTAACTCTGTTATCCCGGTTGCACATTCCCTCGTATTTAGTACATGTCTCAGGAGCATCATTTTCAACATGTGACAATGAATGCCTAAGATAGTACTTACTTAAATGTCTTGGCAAGGAAATGCTCAAGATCCTCGTCCGCCCTACAAAAGTCAATGTCATTGCGAGAAGTATGTCGTCAAATATAATTGTAGAGAGTCATCGTGACAATCGCAATTCGCACATGTTTGGGAAATGGGTAAAATGACATGTCACAAAGTATAACTTATTTCTTCTTCAAAACACCAAATATCCTTTCAATGATATTACACAAGGATGAGTGTCTTTTATTAAACATTTATATTATGTTTCACGTGACATTGTTGTCTCGCTCAAAGTCATATGTATGGTATCTTGTATAAGGATAGAGTTTGTGATATCATTGTTGCAATGGATATTCATCATCTACCAAATAGTATTTATCTTATATGAATTGCATGATTAATATTGAGAGAAAAAATGACTTAGGAGAGCAGTCTAGTCTCAAGTGTACATATAGGTGGATGTGAGAAGTTGTATTTGTTATTTCATGTTGCAGCTTTGAACATTTGACTATCATATGTACTGTTCTCTCAACTGATCATGACAAAGGTGAAACACATGTTGAAGTCGCATATCACCATGACATTCTGTGTCACAGACCCACAATGGTTGATGAATGTGATTTTCTCATTTTTTAGAGTACACGCTTCAATGTTTGTTCCACTGATTGTTCCAATAAAATTCTAGAAATATAACAAAGGGTTACATGATTGAGATGTTTTTTTTGAAAATTTAATGTAATAAATTGAGGAAATTACCTTAAAGAACGACATGTATCAAATATCGTGTAAAATCTCTGTGATGGTCCATGGATTTCGGGTACCTCGGCACCGCTGTAGACTTCAAAGTTCCCTGTTGATATAATGTCAGCCACATAGTTGCGGAAGACAAGTTATATAGGTGTCTGCTGAGAATCACAAAAAAAATGTGATATCTTCTCCACTAAAGGTAACCGCGCATTGAGAGAATCTCTGAAGGATGACCTAGCTCATGAAGTGTGTCGTCTGCATTTAAAAAATAATATTATCATATTATTAAATATTATTTTAATAGTCATTTTCTTATTTTAGCATCCATGAAACTTACTGTTAAGTGGGGTGTATATCTTTTTTTGTACTGCTCTGAACTGGATTTTTGCTCATAAAGTATTAAATATGTTCCTATGACAATTATGCTGCAAACAACATTGTTACATAGGGGCAGAATTGTCATTTATCTAAAAACAGCTGCAGTTAAACTCTTTTCAAACTGCAAAAAACAAATAGTCGTCCAGTTTATCTGCATCAACTTCTGCGCAACAGCTTTCCGTGACAGTTCCAGTGCGACAGATTATTAATAAGCTGCACCTACCTCAACCAGGTGCTTAATCCGTTTTTCAAATCCTAACTCAAACATCAAAATTCATGTTGAAATCCCTATCCATGCTTTTTATTTTTTTATCAAACTCAATAATCCAATTGTGGCACACATAAATACATCAATTTGCTAGTTCAAAAAAATCATCTAATTGGTTAATTTGTGAATATCAATGTTTCGGGTGGTTTGTAACTAGTAATATTTTTTGGATGTGATATGAAAAGTTTGAGGGTTATAAATCTAAAAATTAAATTTTAACTGTCAGCTATGTAAATACATAAGAATTAGTCGGTATGTATGTAAATAACCTAATCCCTATTATTTAATATGAAAGACTAAGTTCCTGAACTGACCATTTCATCATAGCTAGCCATCAATTAATATAAAATTTTAACTACACTTTCACAATAATATTTTTATTTTCACACTCAAAATTAAAAAGAAAATCATCATTTTAAGAGACATTATTTTTACCCACCAACAACCAAATTCTTATTACTTTAATTTGTTTAATTTTTCATAAGCATTGTTTGCTCCAATTAAAAAACCAAATAATACTAAAATTTAGGCAATGAGATGGACAGAAAATCAAATAATATTTTGTGGAAATTTTAAGGCTTTAAATTAATTAAATAGTATTACAAAAAGCCTTTATTCTATTTTTATGAATATAAAAAGTAAGGGGATATTTACATCTCCTAAACTTCTATTTTGCATTTATGTCAGTTTATCTGTATATGAAAATAAATATTTCATTTTTTTATAAAATTTAAATATTAGTATTGATTTTTTATGTGATATGAAATATTTGAGTGATATAATATGAAAAAAAAAATAGGTGTTAAATATATGAATACATAAGAAATGGATGGTGTGGGACAAGGAAAATGACTTGGAGATTTTCCACTAACTAAACGACGAGTCAGGCATTCGCAAGTTCATTTCGGGTGACTGCACCAACCACTCAACTGGTCAGCGCTACCCGGTAGAGCATCCACCCAATTGACCTACTTCCACCCGACCTAATTCCTTCATGCATGCGTCCACCTGGCATAATTCCACCAAGCTTAATTCTACCCGACCTACTTCCACCAGACTACTTTTTCACTGGCTATTGACCGAAGTCTAGATCCGACAATTGACAAGGTACCGAGTGGTATGCACCAACACTAAATACTAAAATAATATGTACTACCCTCGTGAAAATAATAATAATTTTGTATTATTATTTTCTCTTTTTTTCTCTTCTATAAATAGGATAACTTATAACATGTAAAATAACTCTCTATGGGGCCCTCCTCTCTCAACCCCACATGTACTTAAAACTCTCCTCATGCCCTCTCTTGTAACCCCCAAGTTCAATGATATAAAATTTGCCAAAGATCCTGGGAACACCACTATTCGTCCCCCACGGGGTAAACCTTTCGTTCTCTCTTTCTTTCTCTTTCCATCGGATCTCACGTTCTATGTCCGGGCATGATCTACAAGGCAAATCTGATTTCAACTAGGGGAGTAAACGAGTCGAACATGAGCTGAGCTTGGAGCTCAAAAAGTGTGTTTGTGTTCGGCTCGTTTGCTTAGGGAGCTGAACATGAGTCGTTCACGAACAAAGAGTCGTTTTGACAGCCCTAATCACGTAGCTATAAGATAAGGATTTGGAAAAGATTTAAAACATCATTTGAATCTAATTTAATTGTTTTTATTCTATTTTCTTCATTAATACTTTTAATTGATTATAAATCTGTGTAGCCTTATAGTCAATTAAACTTTTTAAAAATACTACTCATCAGAGATATATATATAATTGAATAATAGTATTTCGAGTCAAAACGAGCCGAACACGAACAACACGAACAAAAATTTGTTCGTGTTGTTCGTGTTCGACTCGCTAACTTAGCGAACGAGCCGAACACAAGCTTCTTAACGAGGCAAACACGAGCTAAAAAGTCTTAATAATGCATCTAATTCATACAAATGTTATAATTGCTTGGAATTTGAAAATTTCTTCATCTTAAAAAATTCAATGCCCAATTTTGTTTTGTGCCATTCATGTTGTCAACTCTGATTGGCTAATTTTATTTTTATTTTTGTTTTTTTCTATTTTTAAATAATTTTATATTATTTAACATTAACTCACACTTAGTATATAGTTATTGGCCCATGTAAAAGCTAGAAATTTATTAAAATACAAGATATTTACACATTAATTATATAAATTACATAATTTTACACTATTTATTATTATTATTTATTATTATTATCTAATACACAAAATAATATTAGATAGAATATTGACCTAAAAACAAAAAAAAAATCATAGCTTGATTTTGTTAATTATAATTAATTTTATTTATGCAAACTAATCATACATTTGTTGGAAGAATAATTATTATTTTAATTTAAGTTTTTATCACTTTAAAATATCAATGTTTATTTTAATTTTTTATTTTTATTTATTTTTTATGTCACCATCATTAAACATAATTTCAAACTCAATATCATTGAGATGATTAAAATGCATGATTTTAATAATTTTTTTATAATCAATTCATTCTCAATTAAATACATTGAAATGTTCTTGATGACTAACTCATGATATATAGAAGATAAGATTTATAGATGATTTAAAATATAACATATTTGTTAGTAATGTTATATTGCATATATTTGTTGATTTTAATTGGTGAAATGTACTATTAATGTTATATCTAGTGATATATATATATATATATATATATATATATATATATATATATATATATATATATATATATATATATATATATATATATATATATATATNTATATATATATATATATATATATATATATATATATATATATATATATATATATATATATATATATATATATATATATATATATATATAAACAAATCTTGATGAGCAATTCGAAAAATCAACAACTTAGAATTTGTTATATGCGATAATAAAATGCAATGTTGAAAAGAATACAACAACGACAACAACAAAACCTTAATCTCATTACGTGGGGTCTGCTACATGATTTCTTTTTCTCCATTGTGTCCTATTTAGTGTCATATTTTCATTTAGTTCTAGTAAATTGAGATATTTTTTTTATACAATAAGCCCAAGTCATCCTAGGTCTACCTCTGTCTTTCTTAACACAAGTCGAATCTAAAACATCTACTCTCCTAATCAGATCATTAGATGGTCGACATTTAATGTGACCAAACCATCTAAGACGACTCTCTCTAATTTTTTCTGTCACAAGTGCTACACCAACCCTATCACGGATATATTCATTTCGCATTTTGTATCTAAGTGTAAAGCCGCTCATCCACCTAATCATTCTCATCTCAGCAACACTTAACTTACTATTATGCTTCTCTTTTAAAGGCCAACATTCAACGCCATAAAGCATTGTAGGTCTCACCAACGTCTTATAAAATTTTCCTTTCAGTCTAAGTGGTACTTTTCTATCACACAAAAGGTCTGAAGCATTCCTCCACTTCAACCAACCAATTTGAATTCTACTATTAACATCCTCATCTATATCACAATCGCTTTGAACAAAGGATCCAAGATATCTAAATCGTTCACACTTTTTAATAACTTGATCACCCAAAGTCACACTTCTGTCACTAGAGCTACTACTACTAAAATTACATTCCATGTATTCAGTTGTAGTTCTACTTATATGAAGGCCTTTAGACTCCAATGTCAACCTCCATAATTCAAGTTTTTTCTGGGCCTTTTCTCTTGTTTTATCCACAAGTAGGATATCATCAGCAAAAAAACATACACCAAGGTACATCCTCCTGTAGATGCCCAATAAGACCAACTATAACTAAAGCAAAAATATATGGGCTTAAAGCCGATCCCTCCAAAGGATATATCTGGGAACCTTATCGTAAGATTTATCTAAATCAATAAAAATCAAATGTAGATTCTCCTTATTATCTCTGAACTTTTTCATCAAACCTCTCAATAAATATATAGCTTCCATTTTAGACCTGCCCGACATAAATCCAAATTGATTATGAGAAATCTTTGTAATGTGTTTTAACTTATGTTCAATTACTCTCTCCCATAACTTTAAAGTATGACACATCAACTTAACTTTTCTATAATTTACACATTATTGTGCATCCTTTTTATTCTTAAAAACGGGGACCAAAATACTTTTCCTCCACTCCTCAGGCATCTTTTTAGTTTTTAAAATAATATTAAAGAATTTAGTAAGCTAAGAAACTCTCAAATCTCTTAAATATTTCCACACTTAATTGGGATATCATCAGGTCCTATAGACTTTCCACCCTTGGTTTTTCCTTAAAATCTCTCAACTTCTTTTTTACTAATGTGATGGTAAAAATGAAACGTTTTATTTTTATGCACGATATTAAGATCACTAAGGTCGATCGTATTTTCACAAACTCATTAAAAAGTTTATCAAAATAACTCACCCACCTATGTTGAATATCTTTTTTCTAAGAAAAGTACTCATTATTGCAAATTTGAAAAGAAAGAATTACATTATTCTTAGCAAATTGATAATTTAATGTCTTGGCATTACACGAATATCCAACACTCATTTAGATAAAAAAGAAGCATCAAAAGGAGACACTTTAATTTTTACACTTAAGAACTCATATAAGATAAAAAACATGAGGTCTCGCTCAGTCAAAGTACTCGACTATGTCATTGTGAGTATATAGGTTATGCTTTCTCTTGAGTTAAAGAAGATGAAATTACAAAATTAATAATCACATATGTGTAACAATAATTTAACTATGATAGTTATAATTGGGCCTACAACAAATGTGAATCTTGGATATAATATCAATAACTAGCCATAAAGGTCGTAATTGATTGCTACAATGATAGTGGTTGATCATAAAGATTGTAGTTGGTGGATAAAATAGTGGAAGTGGGCTACAAAGGTCGTAGTTGGCCACAATGATTGTAACTGGCTGCTGCAAAGATGGTAGTTGGTGGCTTCAATAGGGACAGTTGCCACAAAGGTTGTAGTTGGAAGCTATAACAAAAATAGTTAGTCACATAGGTTTTAGTACCTTGTTGTACAGGTAGTAGTTGGCCACAAAGACAATAGTTGAAAGTTATAATAGTGTCAGTTGGTCATAGAGGTTGTAGTTGGTGATTGCAATAACTTCAATTAGTCACATATGTCATAATTTGAAACAATAATAATGTCAGTTAGCCATAGTTGTCGTATTTAGTGACCACAATATCATCGTTGGTCATATCGACCATAGTTGAAAGTTGTAATAGCATCAGCTAGCCACATAGACGGTAGTTAGAAGTCGTAATATTATTAGTTTGACTACGATATGGTCAGTTGGCCTCATAGGTCATATTTGAAAGCTGCAATAATATTAGTTTGTCACAGAGAGTACTGTAATTGTTGACTGCAATAGGGTTATTTGGCCACATAAGTTGTAAACACGTAATTAGAAGTTACAATATCATTTTTCGTATAAGTCATAGTTAGTGATTGCAATAACGTCAGTTGAACATATGGGTCATAGTTAGAAGTTGTAAGTGCATTCGATGGTCGCAAAGGTCATAATTGGTGACTGAACCTCTTATCTCAGGGAGAATAGGGTCACAAATTTAAACCAAACATTATTGTTGAATCCAAATTTGTATTTTGGACAGTGCCTAAGAGATAGAGTCGGATTCCGAGGGAAGAGAAGGAGAGAAAGAGGAAGAGCCTAAATGGTTAAAGAGGGGTGGTCCCTGGGCTCGGCAGACGCTTTTATTCCACACAACAGAGGTTAAAATAATAGGGTAAAGGGGAGCAAGCTCCCTATATGAGGGGGGAGAGAGAGAGAGAGAGAGCGAGAGAGAGAGAGCTTAATCGGGCCATTTTTACATTCAATGCATCCTTTATTTATGGAGAGAAAAGAGAAGGTGGGGTGGGGAGGGGGGGGAGGGTAAATTAGATGAATGCATCTACCTTATAAGAGCAGCAAGGGCAATTCGATCCAGATCCAACTTTATTAGCATTGGGTGGTCGACTGAGATGGCCAATCATCCGAGGGTGGTCAACCACCTTGCTTCACTGTGGGGGGTGGTCGACCAGTTCTTCTTCAGGGGGTCGGCCGGTTGAACATCAGGTTGCCGGGTACATGGCTGATCAGTTGAATATCCGGTAGCCGGTCGGATGCCCGATTGGGGAGTTGTTGATAGCTCCGATGATAACATCTCTGACGACAGAGACTTCATTATTTCAATGGCAATGCTTGTTCTTTGGTTATACAACTACAACTTATTTGTGTACAACATAATTAAAATTGGAGGCGCTAGGAACAATTATCAAATTCTAGTCATAATGCTCAATTTGAATATAATTATGTCCAATTTGGAGTTCTTTTGACAATTTATTTGACTATCCAAAACCTTCATCAACACTTTAATGACTTGATCCGACTCAAATCAAACCAATCTTCATATCATTGGATTCATCTTGTCCTGACCTTCACCCTGATTACAAATTCACTAAAATCAAATCCCCGAATAATCTTGAATTTGAATCCGGAACACTTATCGCTTAAAAGTGCATTGAAAAATATTATATTAATTTTTAATTTTTCTATTTTATATTTTCTTTATCCATATATATATATATATATATATATATATATATATATTAAATTCACAACTCAAATCTTTTGTTTAAGACAGAACTTACCACTTATATCTTTTATGGAGACTTCAAGATATTATAAAATACTTCAGCATTATGAGATACGCTTATTTTCTTCAATTTTAGCCTATATTAATTAATGCCAATTGTTGACTTGACTATTTAATTTAAGTCAAAATATATTTTATAAATACAATATCTGGAAAAATTACTTTAAACCCCCATCTCTTATAACTAATAAGATCAATTTGAAAAATAAAAAAAAATAGCAAAAATATTCTATTTGAAAATGGGCCATTTACATATATACCCTCTAACTCTTGTGTATTTACATATATCTAAAGCCTAA
>NEWO01000010.1:1555201-1568527 GCA_003013225.1 Phalaenopsis aphrodite | reverse complement strand
TATATATATATATATATATATATATATATATATATATATATATATATATATATATATATATATATATATATATATATATATATCACAATATTCTATTCATATTGTTCAATTATTTTATCATTTCCTTTCTCTTTCTTGCCGTCCTCTCTACTTGAAGATGTTCTATTTATTGGGCTAGATTCAATATTTTTGATGCGATGTTAAATATTTGGTTGGTATATATATAAATGTAAATGTTTGGGAGCTAGATATGTAAATACATAAGAAATGTGTGGTATGCATGTAAATGCCCATTTTTAAAATAGCAAAGTCAATCCAATGTAAAATTCGCACAGCAGATCCTGGTTTCTCTGTACATCAAGAACCACTTGTTTATCCTTTTTTTTTTTACCAATTTAATTTTTTAGATTTTTTTTTTTGGAAATGTTCATTAACATTTATTATTTGCAAATTTTATTTTATTTTATATGCAATGTCACAATTTTGTTCAACATGTCTTTTACTATTTGATATAAAATAAGTTATTGTTATTTTAAAATTATAAATAATTGAATAAATTGAACTAAGGCATATAAATATTTTTTGAGAGCCAATGATCGCCAAATGTGGCAAAGTCTTTATGCATCAAGCGTTATAATCTATAAGAATACGGGTATGTTTGGGGGCAGTTGCAGATTAATAATAAGCTATTGCAAGCTGGTTGTTTGTTTATGTTTTACAGTTTGAAAACAACTGAGCTGCAGTTGTTTCTGAACAAATGATCACTGTACTGTTGCATAGCAATGTTGTTTGCAACATAATTGTTCATATCAGTACATTTCAAACTTTAAAAACAAATATTCAGTGCAAAACGTTATAAAATAACGATATATATCTTACTAAACAGTAAGTAGTATTGCTACCAAAATTAAGAAAATAACTATTGAAACAAAAATTAATAATATAATAATATTATTTTTAAGATGCAGATAACATGTGTCATGAGCTAAGCCGTCCTCCATGAACACTTTATGGACGGTAGAATCTTCTAACCCATCTGCTCACAAAAAATAGTCACAGTTTTCTGTGATTCTCAGCGGGCACTTGTAACACTCTCTCCTAATTATGTAGCTGACGTGGAGTGAACCAAAAATATTAAAGTCCACAGTAATAGTGCAATCCACTGGAGTTATCGGAAATCCTCAAGCTCATCTTTCTCAATTGATTAAAAAAGCATACCTTTAGACATAACACTATTAAAAATTGATAATAAAAGTAGTTAATTAAATTATTATGTAACTCTGAGGTGTCAGAAAACTAGGTATATTAACAAATGGATCTATCACTACAATACAATAAGTTACCAAATCTTATAAAAATGAGTTATTGGTTATATCTAATCCATGTAATAACAAGCTCGTGTGTGACATATATGTATGTTAAAAAAAACCATCCATATAACCTAAAAAACTGTAGCACTAAAAAAAGACAGGAACTTGGTTGTCTTCATAAGATTTCACATGTGAGATCAACCAATAATGACATATAAACCTTTTAGAAGAACCCATAAGGTCAACATCTCATCATAAAGGAAAAAAATACAGAAGAGAAAAACACATACAACCTGCATAAAAAACCAATACAATAACTATCAAACACATAAGGAAAAGAAAAGTAAATGAACTGTATAAAATATTGAGGCAATAAACAATGAATGTCTTGAGCAACCATTACAATTAACATAAAAAAAACTAACATTTCATCTGATCACCCTTGAATTATTGCATCCGTAATTTGTTCCTTCAACTCTGACATCTCGCTTGCATCTTCCCTATCTTGAGTGCATGTCTCGTAAACATTATTTTTGGTTTGTGACAAAGACTGCCCACCACCTCCACACACACAGAATCAATACAATCGCCTTCACACACACAACACATCTACAACAGTATTACTTTCACACATCTATAAACACTCACTAACACAAACATATCCACACAATCACTTTCTTTACACAACCACACCAACACCTTCTTTGCCGCACAAAAACACACCAGCACCTCCACCATCAACTACTATACACATCCAGTAACACAAACACAACCACACCAACATCTCTTTAACGACACACAAACACATGCACCATCACCAACACACCAACAAATACAAACCAATCACCTCACCTACACAGAAACACATCCATCAGCACATATAATTCCACAAAACAATCACCATACACCACTACCTCCACCTCATCGTCCACGCACCAACCACCCTTCACCACAGCCTCCTCGTACTTCAACACCCCCACATCCACCACATCAACACTAGAAGTCAACATCAACCAAATGTATAGTGATTGAGCAAATGGAAATCCATAATCCACCATTGCACATGCAATCAAAACCAATATGTATCACATCATAATAATTCAAGAATACAAAGGAGTAAGCATATCCATTTGCCCCGAACCTATGATAACCCAAATCTATGCTTTGTGCATGCCACAACCAAACTAACGAGAATTTGATAGAAATGAAAATTTGGGTTCGGGTTTTACCATGGATTTCAATATTTTAGTGAGAATTTGAGAAATGGATGAAAGAACTAGCGATTGATTTGTAAATAGCAAATTTCAACTGGTGTGCGTGTAATTATCCCAAAAATACCACCCAACTTCTATGTATCTATAATTTTTTCGGTCCAATTTCTAAATCCCACGTGGGAATATTCAACATGCTTCCATCTGAAGTATCCTTTTGAATAAAACTACAATCTCCCCCTTCTCCCTCGCGTCCTCAAATCAGCGCTTTCCTTTCCCACCGGTCCACATCTCTTCTCCGCCGGCGATGCCACCGCCGCCGCCGCAGCTCCCGTCGGTTCCGGCCGACCAACAGGTGCTGCAATTCCTCAGCACTGTTCTCTCTTAGCGCGGCCCTACCTCCCTGCCCTATGCCGAGGAGAACAAATGGCTCATCCGCCAACACCTTGTCTCCCTTGTAGAAACCTACCAGTCCCTCCGCTCAAAAGTGTTCTCTTTCACCCACAACGATGGTCGAACGCTCAATCTCCTTCAGGCCGACGGCACCATCCCCATCGTCTACGATGGCGTCGTCTACAACATTCTCGCCTCCATCTGGCTCGTCGAACGCTACCCTCTCATTCCTCCTTCCGTCTTCCTCAACCCCACTCGCGATATGGTCATCAAGCTCAATCACCCATATGTCGACCGCTCAGGCTTCGTTCATTCCCCGTATCTCAAGAACTGGATCTACCCTTCTTCCAATCTCGTCGACCTCGTCCGCTTCCTATCTCAGATCTTCAGCAATGATCCGCCTCTATACTCCCGCCAAAACCCCAAACCTAACCCTAACCCTAACCCTAACTCTATCCCGTCCCCCTCATCCTCCGCGAATCACTCGGCCTCCAGCTACACTCCTCGGCCGCCAGCTCGGGCCGCTGAGGATCCATCCGAGGTGTTCCGCCGCAACGCCATGAAGAAAATCGTGGACACCGTTCATGCTGACAGCGCCGCCCTTCGGAAGATTCAAGAGGGGGAAACGGACGGACTCCTTGCCACCCAAGCCACGCTCCGGCGGCGGGATGAGGAACTCGCGCGCGGGCTTCGCGAATTGGTGGGCGAGAAAGAAGGACTGGAGCAGACGCTTCAGCTTGTACTTATGAACACTGACGTCCTCGAAGCATGGATGAGTGAGAATCAATGGAAGTGGAATGGTGATGTTGATGCAGAAGACGCATTTGAGCCCGCTGATGCTCTTTCTAAGCAGATGCTGGAGTGCACGGCCGAAGACCTTGCGGTAGAGGACACAGTGTACTCTTTGGATAAGGCGTTGCAGGGCGGCTCGATTCCATTCGACATGTATTTGAAGAATGTGAGGGCGTTGTCGAGGGAGCAGTTCTTCCATCGTGCGCTTGCGACGAAGGTGAGAGCTGCGCAGGTGCAGGTGCAGGTCGCAAACATGGCTGGGAGATCTTCACTGTATACTTCATAGGGAGGAAGGAGGTCAGTTTAAATCTTACATTTTGTATTCAAAATTAACGTCTTTTTTAGCTGTTATAAAATTTTTTTTATTCCTTTTAATTTTCTTAGCTGTTTGTTGGATTGGTTGTTTGAATGAAGTAATAATGCAGTAATGAATAAACATTGTATGATTATGGTGTAAGTTGTGTTATTTTAGTTGGATTGATCCTGAAAGTATAATGAATCAAGTTTCTACTGAGGATTTCTGGCTGTAACCACTGTATGCAATAAATTGAAGAGCACACAATTCTTATGTGCTTATTTACATGTCCAACGCCCAAAATTTGTTATTTACACTTAACAACACCTTGTTGTTATAAACATATGCATGAGAAGATACACTTCACCTTTAGAAAGATAATGATGTGGTATTTTTGATGTGAAGTTAAACAATTGATTGATATGAATGTAAATGTGAATGTTTTGGTGTTCGGTGTGTAAAGACATGAGTATTGTGTGGTATGTTTGTAAATGCCCCTAAATTGAAGTGCGTTTACATACATACCACCCAATTTCTATATATTTACATCTCTAGCAACTGAACTTTACCTTTTACATTTATACCACCCAAATCTTTCATATTACATAAAGTATCACAATTTGAACTTTTAAAAAGTGATACACCTTTTCATGCATACATAGGGTGACAAACAACAACAATAACAACAACAACACATCTTGATCCCACTAAGGGCGGTTGGCTACATGAATCAATTTTCTTCATTGTGTGACATACAACAACAATAACAACAACAACCATTTATCCTGCTAAGTGGGGTCGACGACTTGAATCTTTTTCCTCCATTGTGTCCTATTTTTCATTTAATTTTAATAGATTAAGATCATCTTTTATACAATAAGCCAAAGTCTTTTTAGGTCCGCCTATGTCTTTCTTAATATAAGTCGAATCTAAACATCTACTCTCCTAACTAGGGCTGTCAAAACGGCTCGTTGTTCGCGAACAGCTCGTGTTCGGCTCGTTCGCTAAGTTAACGAGCTGAACACGAACAACATGAACAAATATTTGTTCGTTCTTATTCAGCTCATTTTGGCTCGAAATACTAATCAAATATACATATACATATACATATCTTTGATGAGTAGTATTTTTAAAAAAAAATTAATTTACTACACGGCTACAAAGATTTATAATCATTTAAAGTATTAATGAAGAAAATAAAATAAAAATTATTAAATTGGATTCAAATGATGTTTTAAATCTTGCCCCAATCCTTAACATCTTATGACTGCGTGACTAGAGTTGTCAAAATGACTCTTTGTTCGTGAACGACTTGTGTTTAGCTCACTAAGCAAACGAGCCGAACACGAAAATACTTTTTGAGCTTGAAATATAAACGAGAACACGAGCCTGGGCTCGCTCGTGCTCGGCTCGTTTACATCCCTACTCCTAACAGGATCATCGGATGGTCTAGGTTTGATGTGACCAAACCATCTAAGACGACTCTCTATAATCTTGTTCACCCCTTGAGCTACGCCAACCCTATCACGGATATATTCATTTCACATTTTGTAAGCATTCTCATCTCAACAACATTTAACTTTGTTTAATGCTTCTTGTTTTTAAGGCCAACATTAGCATTCTGCACCATAGAGCTTTACAGGTTTAAGCGGCACTTTTCTATCACAGGATTCACCCAATGCATTCCTCCACTTCAACCAACCAAATTGAATTCTACTAATAACATTCCTTTTATGAAATAATTGAAGTTTGTGTGTTAGATATGTAAATACATAGGAATTGAATGGTTTCTATGTAAATCTTCCTAAATTGAAATGTGCCTGTACATAATTCAATTTACCACAGATATTAAATAGGGGGGTTTGATTGTTCTAAGCTTTTTTGTAATTCATTAACATTGGATGAATTTTGTGGTGTTTTACATGCTTTACCTACTAATGTTTCTTGCTGGACATAAAACTATAAGTTCAGTAAGTTCTAGACTGATTCTGATTTTTATTTTGGGGCATTTACATAGATACCACCTAATTCATATGTATTTACATACCTAACACCAAAACTTTACTTTTTTACATTTACATGAATCAAATCTTTCATATCACATAAAAAATACTGCTATTTTGACTTCCAAAAGATGAAATAATCTTTGCATGCACAGATGAGGTGGCTTTTATGTAAAAACTGAAATTTAGGTTTTGGACATGTAAATACATAGGAATTGAGTGGTATGTATGTTAATCTTCCTTTTATTTTATTCAAATTTTATCGCTTAAAGCAGCTGTATTTGTTGATTTTGTTTAGTGCGAACTAGGATGGATATGAATAATATCATGGTGTTGAGAAGCTTGTTTTAAGCTAACTTTGAATTGGTTTTATGTATTGGATGTGAAGCAGGTAATCTTGTTAATTTTGTATATCCATTTCAATAGAAAGAGGGTGCAATTTGACTTTTGAGCATTCTTCTTTTTAAAATTACAATTTGCACTTCGATTTTGTAGAGATGTTTGGTGATTGAAAGTAGTTGGTAGAACAGGACCAGAACCATGGAATGAGACTAATTTGTATAATGAAATTTGCAAGATTTACATACACACCACTAAATCCCTATGTATTTTACATATCCTAACACCTAATTCTCAATTTTTACACGAATGCCACCTTACTTGTGCATGAAAAGGTGTACTTTACTTTTTAGAAGTTAAAATAGTGGTATTTATTATGTGAAATGAAAGATTTCGGTGGCATAAATGTGAAAGATAAAATCTAGGTGTTAGACATGTAAATACGTAAGAATTGCATGGTATGTATGTAAATGCCTCTTGAAATTTTTCTAGTTGTTACGAGGCCAGTTACTTATTCTGTGATTCCTCCTTTATGCCTAAAGTAAAGTGTTAGCAATTCAAGTGGTGGGGAAATTTACAAACTGTTAGATCATATGCAAATTTATTTTAAGGGTATTTATACAGCATGCCCTGATCATTTTAGGTCTCTCTACTTTTTCTAACATAAGCCGAATGTATGACATCTACTCTTCTAACTGAATCATCAGATGATCGACATTTAATTTGACAAAACCATCTAAGACGACTTTCTCTAATCTTGCCCGCCATTAGAGCTACACCAACAACTTCACAGATATATTCTTTTTTGCATTTTGTCTGTAAGTATAAGGACACTCATCTACCTAAACATTCTCATCTCAACAACACCTAACTTTATTTTATATTTCTGTTTTATAGCCCAACATTCTGCTCCTTAAAGCATAACATTAATCACCATCATCTTAGAAAAAATTCCTTTGTCTAAGCTGTACTTCCCTCTCACACAATAGGCCCGAAGCATTCTTCCACTTCAACCATCCAACTTGAATTCTACTAATAACATACATCATCATCTATATCACCATCACTTTGAACAGTAGACTCCATATATCTAAAATTTTCACTCCTTTAATGATATAATTAACATCTTAGGCAGGATTTGAATGATTGTCGACCGATGATGGGGATAAAACTAATGATTATGCTTGGATTATCATAAGAGAATGGAATTAGTTCTTTTTCATTATTTTTTTAGCAGGGTAAGCGCTCAAATCTCATCTTTTGAGATTCTTCACTTTGTCCAATCATTGTACTCCAATTGATAGAATGAATGAAGTTGAAAGAAAATTAGTTGAAGCTGGTACATGATGGGTTTGCCGGATGACTTGTACTTGATGGAGAACTGTGTTGAGCTCAACTTTGAGTCCCAATAAATGGGATCATTTACATGGCACAAAATTCATATGTATTTACACATCTCAAGAGTATAAATAGGAGCATATGTGTCTATATAAATTGAAAATATATAAAGGATGACAAAGCTAAAAAGTTGTGGTTATGAAACAAAAGCTCAGCTTTTATGAATGCGGCTGAGAATATTAGAGATGCAGTTGGGATGGCAACAATGGGAACCAACGGTGGATGAGTTGTGATGCTTGAACGATGGCGGATGAGTTACGATGGTCAATGATTTTAGGATAATGACAATTGTGCAACAATGGATGGGCGATGTTGCCAGATGTCAGACAAGGCTATAGAGTTCTTTCTATCTCTCCAAATTTTTGCTATAGTTCATTTTATATCAAGAATGAGGTTCAATATATAAATTTTGTGAGTGATATTTTTCTAATTTCAGCCAAAAATCTCAACACTCTGTCGAATGGTTCAATGATAGATTTTTTTATTTTTCAGCATTTAAGCGTCTTATTGACTGTAATATTGAATGATTTTTAGCTCATTGGATTCTTCTTATTGAAACACATTTTTAACTGTAAGCCCGCAAAAGTTTGGTTTTATGTGCTCCTCCAATTAATTTCACAAAGTTTATCTGGCTTTTAAGCTTTTTATTTGTACTTCTCTGAAGTTAGATTGGATAATTTTTTATGCCAAGAAGTTATATTCGTCAAAATTTTTAGTTCGATTATGAATTTGTTAAAATCAAAGTTTGTTTGATTGTGTGGTAATTTTGAAGTTTCTTGTTTTGATATTCATGACTTGTCTATAGCTTTCTGTTGACATCAATCTTCATTGTTTTGTTTGTAGTTTTTGTTGACATATCAATCTTCATTGTAACAGTTCTCGAGTAAATATGCATATTTTCAATGCGTGGATTGGATGTCGTGTTAGTAAAAAAAGATGACTAGGCTATGTGGTTCTGCGAAGTCGAGGTCGAAGCAGAATCTCTCTGACTTAACTCTTTATAATAGCGCGACTCGGGCCATGTCAGGTCTCAAGTATTTCAAATCCAATGTTTCCTTTAGGAACCGTGCAATAAATGATTGCAAGCTCTCATCAATGCCTTGTTTTAGTTTCCACAGCTCTTTTAGGTTTCAGAGTGCTAGAAAATTGACATAGAAAAATTCACTTGAATTCTGTAGAACAAGTAATAACTCTTGCTAGTAGCCCATCGAACCATCTTTATGTAGATGATCTCAATGTTTTGAAGAATAGCTTACACTTTAGAGCGTCAGATATTTTTAGTAGATATATGGAAGATTCGAACAATGCGAGGTCGTCGTTGGGATCCAACCACCCTTTGTAAGGTTCTAGGGCATGCATTTTAAACTTCTCCTGGGTTCACCTGATGTTCTAGGGTGAGCAAAAATTCTCTAGCTATTGGGGCACCTCAGTTCACATTGGTGGATTCCGCTCCTCGGGGAGGATCTGACGCTATCTTGGTATAACCCCTCATCGGGTTTCTCCTGTAGGTGGATTGTTCTTCTTTTGTTACTTGCTAATGGTTCCCCTTGAGGGGGGTTCAGTGCTCCTTGTTGGGCCGGTCTTTCTCCTTGAACTGGGGTCGCCGCTAAAGTAGTGATTGCTCTGAGCACCTCTGCAAACCTTCATGACATTTGGTTGGTAATTTTGGTCCTCAAGTCCTGTAAACCTTGTTGGGCCAATTCTTCCAAGAACTCCCTAGGGCATGCTTCTTATGTCACGTTCCTATTATTGGATTCTCTCTTTTGTTGTTGCTGAGCTCCTCTTCTTGTTGATGACATGTATCCATGCTCTCTGTACCTTAAAGAATATTGAATCTTAATGTGTCCGAGAAACACACCCGAGGCATAGGACATTTTAGTAGGGAGAAGAGGAAAAATGTCATACATAGCAATCAAGAGTGTATGCCCTTTATTCATGATATAGACCCTCTATTTATAGGAATGAGACCCAGTGTTACAAAATTACAGATAAACCCCCTCATCATTAGCCGTTAAAAAGGGAGCTTTTTAGTAATTACAAAGATACTTTAATATAAATAAATTGACAAACTGATTTGGTCGGTAAGAAGTTCGTCGACCGTTCACCCTTTTTAACTCCATTGATACACAATCTGAAGGTGAGTAATCTATCGATCGGGTTGAGGGCCGATCGCCATCGTGTAGGAAACTTTTTGCACGTTCTTCCTATCGTTAGACCCAAATAGCCTCTTTACTAGTGTCCAGTCGATTCAATCAGCAGTTCCTTCCTTCTGAACTGTCGGTTTGCTTTAAGATTCATGCTGAAGTATTTTTGTATATGCATATATTAGTTGTTAAAAAGTCCAAAAAAATTACTTTTATATTCTTATTTTGTCTCACCTAATTCCATCACCATCAATGATTTTGAGTGTAAAAGTATAACAAAATAGGACCGAGGAGTGAATTTTTTTCTAAATATCCAAGCAAGGAAGTCAAGTGCATGTTTAGGAGAATTAATCACCATCCATTAAAATTAAGCACTTGTTTGAAACATTTTTTTAAAAATCAAAGGATATAGGTACTCATTAGTCATCATGGGAAATGGGAAAATTTGAGTACTTGTTTATTGAATTAAGAGCCGTTATGAGAAAGTAAATCACTTGATTAGGAAAATTTGCACTTGTGTGTGTTTTTTTTCAAGAGCACTGAAGACCCATAGTGTCTTATAGTCCGTGAGTTAAAATACCGTGCTTTGCTTTTAGGCCTCAGTGTCTCACGAGATTGAATAACACGTCTTATAGACAGTCGTGCAAGCTTACATTCTCCCCAATGGCCCCTAACGAGAGTAGACACTATGAGGCTAGCAAAATTTTTTACCATTTCGGCTTGCAAAGTAACTTATAGTCTAAGTCAAACTGAAATGTAAGACAGTTGGGAAAGCTAACATTCTCCCTTTTGCTTTTACTTAGGGTGTCAAAAATTGACCCAACATGCCAATGCAACTCGAAAAATTCAGGTTAGTGTTGACCTGAATATTTTTTGGGCAGGTTTGGGTTGAGTTTTCGACATGTTTATTATTTAGGTCGAGTACGAGTTGATCCGATTCATGTTGGCTCATTTCGGGTCGGACCAGTACCCAACCTGCTGACCCAAATTGACGTACCAAGATTTCAAAAATTGGCAAGACACGTCAACACGACTTGAACTCGACTCGAAAAATTTAGGTTTGGGTTGACCCAAATATTTTTTTGGTGGGGTTCAGTTTGACTCGATTTGGGTTGGGACATTTTTAGGTTGGACCTGAACCTAACCCGCTGACCCGAATTGCCATCCCTACTTTTATTCCAAATATATGTTCATTTTCATAATTAAAATGATTTTTTAATATCTAACATTCACTTTATTCAATATATTTATTTATATATTTTAGTTTTGTATTTATGCTATTTTGGGCATCACAATTAAAAAAGGAGGATTACGTATATTGGAAATGCCTATGCTATCAACATAATATATACTGCGTGGTATCACAATCATTAGTCCACATGCAACACTTTTAGAATTATGTTTTTTAAATAGACAAACTGTTTCTGAAACACCAGCTTCTAAACAATCAATTTCCAACTGCAGCTTTGAAACTGAGATTTCGTACAAGCACGGTTTAAACAAACACACCCTAAATCTAAAACAAAAAAAAGTCCACTTTTGTAGACAATTCTCCAAGTGGTCGAATAGAGTCCACTATATAAAATATCAACAGAAGAGTTTGAGAAATCAACCTAAGTAAATAACCACTATTTATTAACAATGAATTGGGTCATGTAATATGAACAATAAAAAATGACAAACATACAAAAAATCGTATCAAATGCTTAGATAATGAAAATGAATGAATTAAACTTGACATTTTTTTTATAAATATGTGTATGTCACAATATTAGGTATATATATGAAAATGAAAAGGTAGGCATTAATCTCATGAATATCAAATAATTTTTCTAAGTATTCGACAATCTGACTAACCACAACAAGAGTTTAATACCGATATAATGATATTATAATATCGAATATGTTACATGCATTACAATCAAAATACAAAAGTATAGTTACAATATGTCCAATATTTATATATAATTATGAATTTGCAATAATGAGATTTAATACATCAAAACAATAAAATAAATAATAAATATTGAAATTAAGAAACATAAGTAATTAAATGAGTTTATGTAGCAATAAAGCAAGCATGGATGCACATGAAAGTCATTAAGAATAAAAATTAAAATATAATATGAATATATTAACGTTAGTGAAAAATATATTTATCCTCTATTAAATAATAATTACTTAGCTCTATGCATAGTAGAGGTTCAACCCACACATTTGACCCAAAATATGCTTTGATATCCTTTATAACAGCCAAAACTCTCACCTATAATGATACTTTTCGCTTTGGCCTAGTGGCTTCACAAATTTGTCTCGTTGGTGCAATATCTCTGAAGCTCACATATCCTACGAGTGCTCTAGCACGAGCACAGGAGTTATTATTGAAATTCTACTGTAACACAAAAAATTGCCCCAATGTCTACGAATTTAGCTTTATTCCACTTAAGGGATCTCACACCCCATTTTCTCCAATGCTAGCCACTCGCCTATGCCCACCATTGGCTACCTCGCTGTCTCTCGTGTCTGCGGATGAATAAGGTGCATTTTATTTATTTATTTATGTTATAATGACTTTTGAGGCACCCAAGATTGCGGCTCCGACTTAAAGAAGTGCGTTAGGGATATGGAAAAAAACATTGGTGGCCCTTGTTGAGTTTTTACTTGCGTATGAAAAAGGGAATAAGATGGATTTTTATGAAACGAGCCTTGCAAATGTTTACAAATTGGTGATGGTGATGGAAATGGGAAGGTGGAGGTGCGCGTTGACGAGGTGTGTGATTTATTTGAACCATAGGTGTCTGGTGAAGCTTAGGATTGAGGAAGCCGAGAAAGTAGTTTGTTGGAGCGCTTGCGATGCATTTCGATGATCAAAGTATTACTATAGTGAGAAATTTGTGAGATCGTCAGAGTGTAGATGGTGACATTCTCCAAATGTTGAAAATGGCCTATCAAAAGCCTTGTGGTTATGCTTTGGATGATTCTAGTTATGTGTTTCATGTGCTGACACCGATGAACTCATCTATAATGGGATTTCATTTCTTCACTACTCGTTACCTCTCAGGAGGGAGAGAAGTAGCGAAAGAAAGCGAAAGTAGTTGTATTTTTGATAAATTTGATAATTTTTTTTGTGTTTGATAAGTAGATGTAATGTTTGAAATGTGCGGCATGCATACATGCATATAAATCCCCATAATATTTAATATTACAAAAATTAAAAATCTACAACATAATTATGTCAAATTGAGTTCATATCAGATTCAAGTTTAATTGAATTTGACTCGACCAAAAGTCATTTGACCCAAATTCGACTTGAATATTAAATGACTCATCAACTAACACGAATATGATCCTCTTTCAACTAGACTACCCCAAATCTGACCACTATATAATCCGTGCCCGTTTATATATATATATATATATATATATATATATATATATATA
>NEWO01000010.1:1538300-1549930 GCA_003013225.1 Phalaenopsis aphrodite | reverse complement strand
TGTCAAGGAAGTTGAGGAGCCCTTATTTATATTTTTGTGCCCATTTGTAGCTCTTTTTCATAATTTTCTATATTCATTCTAGTTCTCAAGATTTCAGACAAGATTTATCCTTCTAAGCCTAGTTAACCTTTTGAGATTGAGTTTGAGATTTTTTGGATGAATTTTTCGGTTTATAAACAAAATCCCTTGCCAAAAACAAAACAAAAAAACAAAAACTGCAAATGGATAAAAATGTTGAAGTTGAGACGGTGAATGCCATTGTAAGCTTTGCTCGAAGTCATGAAGGAATTGTAAATAAAAATTATAGATTGAAGGTTATGTTATATTAGTTATCCAACATAAAAAAAAAGTTGTCTGATGAACTAAAATTGATCAAGTAATTTTTTATCGAGTTTGTTGAGGAAAGTCGAGACTTATTTAAAGAGAGGTGTTCTAGAAGAGACTTGAACAAATTTTTTTGGAAAATTTTTTTGTTGTGCTTTAAATTTGGAGAGACCTTGGTACTTGAGTGTTGCCTCTTAAGGAGCATAGTAAGATTCAATTGGCAAGTTCTTTGAAAATGTGAACAATAGAAGTGAAGAGTCCTGATGGTGCAAATAATGAAATTATTCAAAGGATGATACTTGGCATATGCTGTGTAATTTTTTTTTTTTGAATGAAATATGTATATTTAGATGCACATTTTTGCAATTTGAATAAGTTTCCTATATCTTTCTTATGTGAGAGGATTCATAAGTCTTCTTTTGTTATATTAGATTGTTGATTGAAACCAGTTGGCCAAACATCAAAGTTTATGCCTAAGCTATCTTGCTTATTTTCTTAAAGTATTTTTAGATAAGTCGGTGTCACCATAGATGGGCCTCATCTTTCAGAGCTTTTGTTTTTATAAGTGTAATTACCTAGATTTGCTGTTAGAAGGGGTTGCTTGCAGATTTTGTTGCAAATGGGGAAGTTCGATTTCTTGGGCTAAGCTTTTTTATCTATTAACACAAATGTTTTTTCAATATGATAATTATCAAAATTTTTAAAGTAAGATGCTGAAATGGCCGGATAGAAATCCAAAGTATGAGGGTTGAGTGGTTAAAATTAGTGGTTATTGCCCAATATTAAATAACAGCTTCATTGAATTTGTTTGACTGCAAATTTCGATCATATATATATATATATATTACAATTGATCTCTCAAGTGTATTTTTAATATCAAGTTATATGAGAATTATAACTATGAGAAATGAATTGGAATATAATCTCCATGTTCAATTTTGGATGCCCACTAATTGACTTTTGCATTGAGCTGTGATTTTGTGAATTATTAAATTTTAATTCCCCAAATATTATCATTTTCTATTATCATATTGAGTTAGATAGCAAGTGCTCCCCAAGTTTCTTGAGAATTATCAATTTTAAGATGGGCTCTCAATAGGAGGCGAGTATCAAGTTTCTATGCTTTAAAGTTATTTGTAGGATTCAAGTTGGTTGGTTGAAACGGAGGAATGCTTCGGGCCTATTCTGTGTTATAAAAGTACTGCTTAGATTGAAAGGAAATTTTATAAGATGGTGGTTAGACATGCATTGCTCTATAACACAAAATGTTGGCCTTTAAAAGAGAAGCATTAAACAAAATTAAGTGTTGCTGAGATGAGAATGCTTAGGTGGATGAGTGGCTTGACACTCAAGAACAAAATCTGAAGTGAATTTATCCGTGATAGTGTCGATGGTTTGGTCAATATTAGAGAGAGTTGTCTTAAATGGTTTGGTCACATTAAACACCGACCATCTGATGATCCTGTTAGGAGAGTAGATGTTTTAGATTCAACTTATGTTAAGAGAGGCAGAGGTTGATTAGAAAGACTTTGCATATTGTATAAACTATGATGACACTCAATAGGACACAATGGGGAAAGGATTCACGTAGTTGACTTCACATAGTGGGATAAGGCTTTGTTGTTGTTGTGTATATGCTCTTACTAGACATTTATAGGGGAATACACCTTAGTGTATGCTTTTCACTGTTGATATTCTTCCTGTGGATAAGACTAGAGAAAGAGTTCAAGAAAAACTTGAATTATGGAGGTCTACACTTGATTTTAAAGGCTTTTGTTTGAGTAGATCTAAAATTGAATATATGGAATGTAATTTTAGTAGTAATAGATTTAATTGCAGAGTTGTAATATGGGTGATCAAATCATTAAATATGTGAATGTTTTAGATATCTCAGGTGTGTTGTTCAAAGTGATGATGGTATAGATGTGAATGTTAGCAGTAGGATTCAAGTTGGTTGGTTGAAGTGAAGAAATGCATCGGGCCTATTTTGTGATAGAAAAGTACCACTTAGACATAATGTAAGCTTTTATAAGATGGCGGTGAGACTTGCAATGCTTTATGGTGTGGATTGTTGGCCTTTAAACGAGAAGCATAAAACCAAGTTAAGTGTTGTTGAGATGAGAATGCTTAGGTGGATGAGTGGCTTGTCACATATAGACAAAATGTGAAATGAATGTATCCATGAAAGGGTTGGTGTAGTTCCAGTGGCGGACAATATTAGAGAGAGTTGTTTTAGATGGTTTGATCACGTTAATTTTTGGTCATCTGATGATTCGATTAAGAGCGTAGATGTTTTAGATTCGACTTGTATTAATAAAGACAGAGGTAGACATAAACAAACTTGGGCGTATTGTATAAAAATGATATTAATTTTTATTAGAATTAAATGAAAATATGACACTCAATATGACACAATGGAGAAAAAGGATTCATATACCTGATCCCACTTAGTGGGATAAAGACTTGTTGTTGTTGTTATGAACAAAATAAAGTGTTTTAGTGTCTGATATTATATTGGATATACTAGTAAAGATAGCTTTCACAAAATACTTGAAGCCATTTTCTTGACTCATGCTAGGGTGTTTTCATCTCCTCTCTCTTCATTATTTGATCATTTTTCAGCTCGAGTGAGTACAGGCTCTTCGGTTTCTCATTAATGAACTCTTCACTTATTCCACGAAGGTGCTAGCATTATTTTGTGTCATGACTATGACTTTTATGGAAGACAATTTTTTTTGTCACTTTTTGAGTTTGCAATTGGGTATATGGCAAAGGTAGTTAATGAAAATACTCTTTTTCTTCAATTATATTCTCCGGCTAGGCATAAAATACTTCCAAAAAAATTTGAGCAATATTTTTTTGCAATTTTAGGTGATTGTTTCTTTGGTGGCAAATGCATTAGCAAATTTCTATATTCCATTTGCTACATATTATGAAGCATAGTGGTGGGTTATACCGAGTATTGTTGTGAGTCCCATTGAAGTTGAATTTAAGTCACCTTAATTTCTAGTTGGTAGATTTCATTGTTAAGTCTCATGTTCAAAATATTTGGATTTTGATATCACATGTAATCATATTGTTATGCATTTATGTGAGTGCATACCTGAATGATTTAGGTCTTCGAGCTATTCTGGCAAGGGCGACCACATATTTCAAATCGTGTACTTTTAACATCCCATATTGAAAGCGGGTCATATATTTTGCAGGAACTTTTTTGGTTCTTGCCTAATCTTTTACAGAGATTTCAAAATTTTCAATAATATTTGGGCGCTTGCAAATTGAGTAGTAGATAACTTATTAAATTCAACAAATGATGTTATTGTTTCCATCGAAAGGCATAAGAAACACTTGAGGGATAATTCCATGAAAGTGGTAAAGAAAAAGTGATACATCAAAGTGTCACTTGTGTATATCGAGGAGGTGGTTGACTTAATGGAAGCCAGACAGTCAGTATGATCCATCTTTTTTTAAGAAGATTCAAGATGGTTGGGTTTGAATTTTGTTGGAGGCTCTCTTTGAAATATAACTTGAGTGAATGCATTTATTTGCCGAGACTTTCTATTCTCAATAATATGGTGTGGAGTGGATTTTTCGTTACTATTTGGATAATAAGTATCATTTGTAATTTGGAATAGATTCATAGTTCTTATGTGTTAGGTTCCCTTCAAATTCTATCTAAAGATCTTCTTAGCATGTCCATCATTGGAGTAGTTTTAGGATCATCCGAAAAAGCTTCCTGAATTGTTTCTGTGATTTTTTCTACCATCTCAATCAGTTTCTTGTTTGTAACAAAAATTGTTTTTCTCCATGTTCACACACACACACACACACACACATTGATCAATGTTTTTAAAAGTGCGCTTCATGTGCAAAGAGAAGCAACGCGCGTGATACCCTCTTTACTTTGCTGAACTTTAGATTGTTTTATGAAACTTGAATTTTTATTAGTTTATTTATGCTTTAAATTTTAGATTTTATTCGAGTTATAATATGTTTTGGTAATTTAAAAATTTTAATTATTGCGACAAACTATTAGAAATTTTAATTTGCAGGTTCACTCTCAATGTTTGCTTCCTAGTTAAGTATTGCATCATATTTTTTTTATTTAATCTCGATTGTGAAGTCATACTTTATATTTATAATTGTCAATGAAGATTTTTTTACATTTAATAGTTTTATATAACATATTAACATTTTAGTTAATAAAAGGGTCGCTTCAATCTACGCTTTTTGATTTGAAGCCAAAATAGTCTTGTGCATCGCATTGCGTTATATATATACATATACACATATTTGCTTACCGCTTTGCTTCTCATAGTGCTTGATATTTTATTATAGACATCAATTCTCATGCACTACACAGTTGATAATGTTGAATTTAAATTTATCAATGTGCAGTACTATAAACTTATTTTCAAAACTCACCAAACTCACAAAATAAGTGTTAGAGCTAGAAGGAAAAAAAAAATCTAGAGTGAGAAGCTCGGGGATTTCGCTGAATTGTCAAAAGTAAAAGAGTTGACAAATGACATGATCTTAATATTCACTTGAACCTTTTATTTATAGGTCTAGACCCTCTGGGAAGTGCCACATACTTAAGAAATTATAAAATACATCACAATAGGAAGAGCCACATACTTACGGGATTTAGCCTTAATTATATAAGAGTACACATGGACTATTTATTGGATGAAGTCATTGACTTGTCGGCAGATGTCACCGACTTGTTATATAAAGTATCCAACTTAGTTGAATGAGATGCGGGTGAATAGCTTTGGATCAGTAGACTATATTTTGGGTGCGTAGATTTATGATTGTATAGTTTTGGTGATTTCACTGTGTGCTTAGTGAGTTTCACCATGTTTAGTTCTAGTTCACCATCTTTATTCTTGGCTTCTGTTTGGCTGCCTTGAATCTAATTGGCATTTGTTTAGTTGGGTTCTCAAAATGTATGGATTTACACTCATATCTCAATTTTTTTTTGTTAATTAAAGTGGAGACTCATAGTACTTGTGAATGTTCACTTTATAGGATTTTTTAAAGGAGTTTAATGGTACAGCCGTACTTGTAATGTTTTCTTGAGGATATAGTTCCTGTGAGTCACTGATTCCTCAATTTTCTTTTTACAATACTCTAATGTTGTGTTAATGTAGAAAGTCAGATTAGTACCTCGTCTTAAAGAACCTATTTGGTTCTTTTTTTGTTGATTGTATACATTGATTACGTATTGTAGTTGGTTTTGTAGCATCAGGGAGTGAAAGACAGTTTTGTGATAGTTCGAAATTAAAAGTTGTGTTCAGGCAGGTAATTTTGTAATGATGCAGGTTGGCCTATTCTATGAGGAAGCTTATGCAACACTAAATGCCGCTCCACTTAACCAGCATTTGGACAGAACATGGATCGCTCATATTCAGTTGAAGGCAGCTCAGTTCTATGCAGAGGCATGCTATAGATGTTCTTTAGAACTCCATGCGAAGGAAGAGATTGCAGAAGAAATAGCAAGGCTTAAGCTTGGGATTAATGCTTTATCCGATGCAAAGAAATCCGCAAAGGGTGTTGCTGCACCTCTTCTTGATGCAGTTTCCAGACTGGAGGGTCATATGAACCAGAATCTGGAACGGGCAATTAAGGAGAATGATAGGGTGTATCTCATGCGTGTTCCACCTGCCAGTTCATTAATTTCTCTGCCTGCTGCTTCTCTTGTCAAGCCTGTGTCTATGACGGAAGTCTTAGATGCAAGCAAGGAAAGGTTGTTCTCAAACATTGTTCCTGATAATAGTACGAAGTCTTTGTCACGGTATACAGAAATGGTTGATGATATTATTCGAACACAAGCTGAAAAATTGCAGCAGGGGAGTGAGATCACTAGAGTCAAGTTAAAGGAGATGGAGCTTCCTGATTCCATCTTAGCACTAGATGGTAGTTTTAGTTTACCCATGGATCTAAAGGAAGACGTTGAAGCTGTGCAGATTTGTGGTGGCCCATCAGGCTTACATGCTGAGTTGCAACAACTTACTGATTTGAGAAGGGTCAATCAGGAATTGCTGGTTCAGACTGAGGAACTATTACAAAAAGAAGCAAATGAGGATGCTCAATTCCGCACCCAGTTTGGAACAAAGTGGACTAGACCTCAGTCTAGCACCCTAACAAAGAACCTTTTTGATAGGCTGAATAGATTTGCTGCGAACCTTAAGCAAGCTAATGAAAGTGATGCTAGGATTGAGCGAGCTATCAGAGATCATTCCACTCTCATGTCAATCCTTGATCATAGACCTGTAAGCAAATCATCTTTTGCACCCTTATCTTCTTTGTTGCTATATTTTTTGCTTCTTTATTAAGTCCTGATAATTTTTGGCACCTGATTATTAAAATAATTTCAAATCTCTTTGATTTTTTGTTGCAAAATACTTACTGTTCATTAGTTGGATGACTTCATCAACCAAAACAAAATTTGTGTATTGTTTTGCTGCTGCATTTCGTTATTTTTTTCATATCACGTGCATTAGCATGATTTTCAATTTTATTTTGACATGGCACTTCCTCTTGAATTATGTTTCACACTGAGTGTTTTTTGATGAAGCATTGCATCTGTTATTTTTTGCTCGAAGACAACAGGCCTGAAATCCAGAGATGTGTATTAATATTATTTTTTTCGTGGATGACATTTTTCTTCAAATGCATATCTTTAAATGCAAAATTTGAAGTCGAACTTGTTCTATTGAGAGCCTATTTGTAACGAGTCCTACATTTATGTAAATTGAAGTCATGCATTGAGTACTAGCACCTAGAACTTTTTATAGGCACGATTTGTTTATGCCCATTCTGATCTTTTTTATAACATTGGTTTTTTTGCTGATGTGCAACTAAAAAATGCCATAATTTGTTTTGATTCCTATTAGCATTTCCCATTTCTATCATTTTTAATTTGTTGTTTCTTCTTTTGTTGCCTAAAAGTTAGATCCATATATGTAGAATGTCTGTGTGTGTGTGTGGCATGCCTTGGAGTGAGGTGCTTCTCCATTTTTCTTCCCTATTTGAATTTAAAATATTATTGTTAAACTTTTATGAGTTGCTAAGAGAACTAAATTGGTATTTTTCCTGTCAAACCCAACCCATTGTTTTGATAAGTTGATTAGTTTTGTCAAGAGTATTTCTACTATTGAAGTGGAGTTGAGAAAGAGATCTTATATTAATAAGGAAACTTGGTGGAATAAGGATGTAGGCATTGTTCTTTTTGGAAAAAGATATGCTTTTAAAGAAAATAAAAAAGAAACACCACGAAAGCATATGAAAATTAGAAGTCTTTCCTTTCAAGAAGTTAACAAAATAAAACAACAATGTGATTTAGATGATAATCTAGGTACTCTAAGGAAGAAGAAGTGGAGATATGTAAAAAAAAAAAGACAGAACATTATATATTATGAGATTTTAATAAAGTTTGATGCTTTAGAAACAAATATGAAAATATCTCCACTAAAGATGACGACATTAAGGAATATGTAAATACCACTTTTTTAAATGGTTAAATTTGAGCTTTAAGGAAAGAAGTTATTTTAGAATAGTGTAATAAGGAAATTGTTAAATTTTTAAATATGGGATTTAATGAAGAAATTATTTAAGAAGAGTAATAAACAGATGATGATATTTATTATCTATTGATCTAAAAGAGTGAACTATATTTGACCTTAAAGAAGATGCATCAAGGTAAAATTTTAGAATATAAAATGCTTATTGTGGCCTAAGAGGATGCAAATAATTGTAGAAGAAATATTTTTGGCATTAATATTTAGGAAAAACTAAGATGTTCATGATTATTATACTTTTTTGTTACAGATGAATAAAGTTAATGATTTAATACAATGTGTTTATGAGAGGATAATGTATGCAAGCTTTGACAGATTAAGTTTATACTAGAGTAGCAATTTTATAATACGTTAGGAAGATCCATTGTTGAAGCAATTTTTATTTTAAGAAAATTAATGAAAAGTATAAAAATTAGGGAAAGAATTTTCATATGGTCTTCGAGGTGATTTTTATTTTCATGTAATTAATGAGATTATAGCAACCAAAGAAAAAAAAAATTATATGATTTTTTATTAGTTTTAAAAAGTCATGTCATCATGTACTATAAGAATTAATTTAGCTTAAATTAAGGAAAAAATGATTGCCCCAAAGATATGTTGATGTCCTTAAAGATGTATATGATGTATCAATTAGTAAGATTAAAAGTCATTTTGAAATGATAAAAAAATTTTGAATTGTAATATCATCTTTTCAAGTATTATGATTGACTTTATATTTTTTATTTTTCTTATGGAGATTCTAATAAAGGTTATTCAAAGTAAAGCTCATTGGTATTGTTATTGTGTGGAGCATGATTGTGTTGTTCAAAGTTCACTCAAAGCTTTGGAGTAACACTAGAAGAGGGCTTATGATAAGCAATGGAAGGGACTTATGAGGGTTGAAGTTAGGCACTCCAATGCCCACAGGGGCGCCCCAAAGCCAGGGGTGGCATCCGAGCACTAATGGGGCATCTATACCCCTGCGTAATGCTCCAGAACTAGAGCATGTGGAAAGCAGCGCATATCAGGGGGTACAAAAACACCCAGGAGCACTTTCTTAGCATTGCTGAGACGGTGCATCAAGAAACTCAGTGCTCGGGACATGCAATCTAGTGCCAGAAACAACTCAAGCAGTTTAGGCATTTAAATCCTCGTTGCTGAATTTGGAGCACTCTCTCGACAACATTTGAACGAAGTAGCGTAAAGCAGTTTGTGCGAGTTGAGTGGATTTTTGCATTTCTCGCCTGTGATCAATAGAGGAGAGCTCGAGAGTTCTAGGATTGTAGAGATGATTTAAGTGTGGTGTAATCTGTACATTTCTTCTAATTTCATAGTTGATTTTTTTGGTGTGGTCTGGCTTCCTGGGTTTTTTCCGTTCTTGAGTTTTTTTTCATGTTAAATGTGTTATTTTTGGGATTTCTTATTTGCTTGCTTTTGTTCAATTTGTTCTTTTTAGATCTCTTTAATCTATGTTTTCCGCAAGTTTTGTGAAGTTAAAAATCCTCCCAACAAATGTTATCTTAGAGGGGGTTTAGTGAAGTTTTTTGATTCAAGTGGGATCAATGATCGACTAAGTAATGTACAAGATGGAGAAGTTCAACGGTTTGAACTTTGTGTTCTAGAAAATATAAGTTGAAGATTTACTGTATAAAAAAAGTTATTTTGCCACTGGAAGGAATTACCAAGAAGCTTGAATCTGTGATTAGAAGAATTTGCTTGATCGAGCAACACTAGGTTTGATCCATCTCTCTCTTCTCATCTATTGCATTCAAGATTGTGAATGAGAAAATTGTGGTAGCACCTAGACTTCAAATAATGTTTTTGTTAAAAAGATTATTCAATATGTGGATGGTGGATGATCGTTTGATGGTTGAACGTTTGAATAATTTCAACACTGTGATTAATCAGTTGTGTTCCGTGGGCACCAAGTTCGATGATGAGGTACGGGCACTGTTAATCCAATCTTTATTGCTAAATAGTTGGGATGGACTAGTCACGACAGTAAGCAACTCTTCAAGTAATATGAAACTAAACTTTAATGACATTGTAGGACCAGTATGAATGAAGAAGTCCATAAGAAGGTGAGTTGTAAAACTTCAAGTTTTATTTTGAATGTTGAAAACAGAGGAAGTGATCTAGGTGAATGAAGAAGTCCATAAGAAGGTGAGTTGTAAAACTTCAAGTTTTATTTTGTTGAAAACAGAGGAAGTAAAATCCATAATAATCCATAAAACTTCAAGTAACATTGAGTTGTAAAACTTCAATGTTGAAAACAGAGGACCTAATCTAGGTAGAAACACGAGTAGGAAAAAAAACAATTCTAGAAGAGTAAAATCCATAATAGGAAGAGGTAGTGAGAAAGGAGAATGTTAGACCTATGGAAAGAAATGTTACTTCAAGAAGGGCTATAAGGCTTTGAAGAAGGTTGGTGGTGGAGTTCAAGCCAAGAAGCTCTTTACAAATGTTTCCATAGAAGAAATTCAAGGAGAATTCATTGTTTTGTCCCTGTATAGTACTGAAGCTTAAATAGTAGATTCATGCCTTTTTTTATTTATGCCTCAGCAATGATGTTTTTAAAAATTACACTCAGAGTGATTTAGGAAGATGTATTTGGGAGATAACAAGACTTGCAGTATTGTAGGAAAAAGTGATGTTGATATCAGGTTGTCAAATGGACCAGTTTGGAAACTCAATGAAGTTGGACATTTTGTTTAAAGAGAAATTTGATCTCGGTGAGCCAACTTTCAAGGTTAGGATATGTGACTACTTTCACAGGTGATTCATCAAAGGTTATTGAGGGGTATTGTTAATGGTTTGGGGAAATATTGAATGCACTTCTTGATTAATGAGATGACTGAATCCATTGATGTAGCTAAAACAAAGATTGATACAAGTTTTTGGCACCATAGGCTTGACCATATGTGTGAGAAACATATGAAATCTCTATTTTTTAAAAATAAGTTTTAGGATTTAAAGTTGATAGGATTATATTTTTGTGAAGGTTGGTCTATGGCATGTAAAAGAATGTTCCTTTTCTTCAAAAGTGGACTAAAGGTGAAGTCCAAAAATATTATAGTTAGTGCGCACTGATGTATGCTGTCTTATTCTAGTTAAATCTATTAGAAGCTCTCATTAATTTGTCACTTTCATTGATGATCATACTAGAAATGTATGTGTATCTTTTTAAAGTAAAATTATGATGTTTTTAAGAAGTGGAAAATCATGGCTGAGAATGAGACGAGACTTGAAGTTGAAGTGTTTCAGATCAGTTAATGATGACAGTATCATGATCATAACTTCATGAACTATAGTTCATCAGAAGGAATCAAACATGAGCTCACAGTTTCAAGAACATCAAAACAAAATGGTGTGGCTGTGTGTATGAATAGAACCATCACAAAGCGTGCTGGGAGTATGAGGTTACATGCAAGCTTGCCAAAAAAGTTTTGGGCAGAAGCAGTGAATGTTGTAGTTTATTTGATCAATTGTGGTTCGTCAGTATCTTTGAATGGAGGCTTGCTTGAAGAAGTTTGGAGTGATAAGGCAACTCTATTTCACCTGAGAATATTTGGGTCTTCGACATATATTCATGTTGATGCAGGATCCAAAAGTTTGATTCAAAATATTTTAAGTGCACTTTCATTAAATATGATTCAAATGAATTTGAGTATAAATTCTGAGATTATCACAATAAGTAGTCATTAGAAGTAGGGATGTGACTTTCAATGAACTGAAGATGTACAA
>NEWO01000010.1:1496336-1536780 GCA_003013225.1 Phalaenopsis aphrodite | reverse complement strand
GTTGTTCATTAGAAGTAGGGATGTGACTTTCAATGAACTAAAGATGTACAAGGACAAAAAAAAAACTCAAGATTGTCCATCAATTACATTTGAAGAGTCTTTCAAATATGTTGAAATAGAAGATACTGATGATCAAGAGATGTAGAAATAAGAGGCGCTCAATCTGATGAAGCATAAGAAGTTTCTCAGTCACCTACTATTAAAGTCAGGAGATCCAACAGAGTATATAGAGATTTTTACTTTCTTTATACTATCTTTTACTAACTTATAGTGGTGAATCAGAGTGCTTTGAAGAGACCACACAAGTTGAGGACTCAAAGAAGTCGGAGTTTGTCAAGGATGACGATATGTAGTCACTGTTATCAAGTCAGACTTGGGATTTGACAGAATTACCATTTGACAAAAATACACTACACAACTAGCTGATTTATAGGCTTAAAGAAGAGTTAGATGGCAGCGAACGCTGCAAGACAAGACTTATTATGAAAGAGTTTTAACATAAAGGAGCGAACTGCTCTGAGATTTTTTTCTGTAGTATAGATGATAATTATTAGAGTTGTGCTGAGCTCGATGACAGAGTAAGATTTATATCTAGAGCAAATATATGTAAAGGCAATCTTCTTACATGATGAGTTAGAAGATGAACTGTATATGATGCAACTGTAGGGATATAAATTTTCAGGAAAAAAAGAATGATCTTTATATTGAAGAACTTTTATGGTTTGAAGCTGACCCAATATAGCAGTATAAGAGGTGAGACAAATTTTTGTGATACAATGAGTACATGAAGTGTTAAACAAACCACTGTTCCTTCATCAATCATCTTGGTAATTGTTATATCGTGCTTATATTTTATGTGGATAAAATGTTGATCGTAAGATTAAATTTAAAAAAAAATCAAGGAGTTGAAGGAGCAATTATTAAGGGAGTTTGAGATGGATTTAGGTTTAATCAAGAAAATCATTGGTATGAGAATCAACAAGGACATGAGTGCATGTACCTTGAAGTTGTCTTAGGCAAAGTATATTGGAAAAGTCTTATAAATGTTCAACACGAGATAGTCAATTTGCACCCTCTTAAGTAGTCACTTCCAGCTATCTAAAGAACTGCCCTCTAAATCTGAAGCAGAGCAAACAAAGATGAAAAAACCCCTTGTGCTTCAATTGCTGGAAGTTTGATGTATGTAATGATATGCACTAACCAAGTATTGCACATGTAGTGAAAGTGGTCAGTAGTTACATGGGTAATTCAGGATGACAACATTGGGAGACAATGTAGTAGATTCTCAGATACGTGCAATTAACAAATAATAAGACACTGCTTTGGAAGTGTGGGGATTAATCTACATCAACTTATAGATTCAGATTTGGTCCGAGATATTGATGGTAGAAGAAGTACAATATATTAATATCTTTACTTTCGGGAATATAGTGGTGAGTTAGATTTCTAGGCTACAGAAGATTGTTGTATTTTTAACTACAGAAATCAAATACATTGCTATCACTGAAGCTAGCCGGGAGGTGATTTGTCTGCAGTGCTTTATAGCATAATTGAACAAGGAACAAATGATTGGAAATCTTTATAGTGACAGTATGAGTGTTATTCATCTTGTTAATAAGGTTGTTTTCATGCTAGAACGAGTCACATTCATCTAAGATATTATTTCATTCGTTCTTTTCTAAAAGATAGCCGGTTATATTTGAAGAATATGCATACAACTTAAAATCTTATAGATATGTTGACTAGGGTGGTTATATTTTAGACGCTAAGTTACGCTTGGCTTCAGTTGGAGTTTAAGAAAGTTGAGATGGAAGGCAAGCTACATTACATTAACAGGCTTTGAAAAAGTGCAGATTTGGAGGAGAGGTGATTACACTCAGTCTCTAGTGGGAGACTGTTATTGTGTGGATTCTGATTGTGTTGTTCAAAGTTCAATCAAAGCTTTAGGGCATCACTGAAAGGTGCTCAGGAGAAGCAACAGAAGGACTCAAGAGGGCAGGAGTTTGTCACTCCAGCGGCCTTACCCTAGTACCTGGTATCCCGATGACAGAGACGGCGCCCCATATCGGGGATGGCGCTGATGGCGCCCCAACGTCGGGGATGTCGCTGATGGCGCCCCAACGTCGGGGATGGCGCCTCAGCATCAAGGATGGCTCCTTGCCAAATGCTTTAGAACCCGAGCGCATGCCAGGAGCTCAGCGGCGCCTAGGAGCTTGTTTCTAGAATTCCATAAAGAGAGTGCCCTGAAACTAAATGCTTAGAACAGACAAACCGGCGCTAGAAATAGTTTGAGCAGTATAGGCATTTAAGTCCTCGATGCAGAATTTGCAGCACTCTCTCAACATTTTGTGAACGAAGCAACGTTAAACAGTGTATGCGAGTTGTAAATGGATTTCCACATTTTTTTTATGTGATCGAAGGAGGAGCGTTTGTGAGTTTCAAGATTGTAGAGAAGATTTGAGTGTGGTATAATCAGTACTTTTCATAGTGAATTTCTTGCTGTGATGTGGCTCCAGGGGCTTTTCTCTTTCCCGAGTTTTTTCCACATTAAATCTGTGCTTGTTTTTGGAATTTCTTGTTTGTTTGTTTTTGTTCATTTTGTTTGTTTTAGATCTCTTGAAGCCGTATTTTTTTGCAAGTTCTAATAAGTTGAAAATCCTCCCAATAAGTATATGCTTTTTATAAATAACACACCTTTAATTGATGGCATGTCTGTTGAAATTTGTAGAACGTTAGATAATGGAAAAATATTTTAGAAGATGTTGGGCTTAAGATTAATATAATAATGATTGAGCATGCTATATCCAATATTATTGGTTGATCAATAATAATCATTAATATTATTGTTAGATAAATTTATAACTATGTGTTATTCTTTATGTATCTTGTATTATATATATGGAAGAGTGATGATATAGTTGTTGGAGTTATTATTATGGTTGAATAGAGAAGTTTTGCTTGAATATTATACAATAAATCAAGTGACTTTTATAAAATTGTAATTAAGATGGTTGTATTATATATATTTGAGTGTTGGGTTGTAAATAAATCATTGATGGGCAACAGGAGTGCGGTGAACATGTTTTTGCAAATAAATAATTTTTTTTAAGAGATTGAAAACATAATGCATGTTAATGAATCGCTCTAGCTTTTCGATATATTATTGAATGATCCAGGATACCGGGAGAGTTCAGAAGTATCTTTAAAATGATATGGATAACAAACAATCTTTGGGAAATAATACCTGATTTCAAAAATTTAAAACTTAATAAAATATTCAAAATCATTAAAATCTTGTTCAAAATTCTTAAATCGATAATGTAGTTCTCTATAACGGATGAATGAAAAAATTTCTTTAACTTTATATCTCATTTCAAATCAAGTAGATTTTACTTTATTAATAGTAACATCAACGACATCCATCATAATCATCATCATCATCATCATCATCATCATCATCTCTCTATTTGGAGTCAAATTTATGGATCCTAATGTTTTTGTGTTTGCTCCTAAATGTTGCATAGGTGTTAAAACTGTTGTTTATAAATACTTTGTATAACTTCAATTCGTGTTTTCTTATGCATCTCATTTTTTTTCCTAACAATTTATCAATTGTTGTTTAAGTCATTAAAAGGAGTGAACATTTTAAATATCTTGGGTCTATTATTCACATTGATGTTGGTGTAGATGGGGATGTTATTAATAAAATTCAAGTTGTATCTTTGAAGTGGAGGAATGCATTGGGCCAATTGTGTGATAGAAAAGTGCCACTTAGATTTTAAGGAAAATTTTATAAGATGGTTGTGATTCCTACAATGCTTTATGGTGCAAAATGTTTATCTGTAGAAGAAAATCTTAAGATTAAGTGAATTGCTGCTGAGATAAGAATGCTCATGTGGATGAATGGCTTTACACAGAGACAATGCAAAATAAATATATCCGTGAAAGGGTTAGAGCGGCTCCATTGACATACAAGATTAGGGAGAGCTGCCTTGGATGATTTGGTCACGTTAAACGCCGACCATCGGATGACCCTATTACGAGAGTAGATGTTTTAAATTTGACTTATGTTAAGAAGGTTAGAGATAGACCTAAAATGAGTTGGACATGTTGTATAAAAAAATGATATTAGTTTTTTAGAGTTAAATGAAGATGACACTCAATAAAACACAATGGAGAAAATGTTTCATTTAGCGGACCCCACTTAGTGGGACATGCATGTTGTTGTTGTATCTAACGGATGCATCTAGTAACCTTTTTGTGTGTGTTTCATCTTGTACTTATTTTGAACTATTTTATCTTCAATAGATGCACTTTGAACTTCCATTCTAATATAATCAGTTTTCTATTATCTCGTTTAATATGTTTGTAATTCATCTTAGCATTCCCATTTTTGTCATGCTTTTCTTATTCATCAGTAAGTTTGTTTGCCTAAAATTTGGACCATATATGACAACTAATTGCAGTTTCATAAAATTTGCCTTTTTACCCTCATGATATCCTCTCATAACCATGGTTTAATAAGATGCATAAGGTACACACCTCACAACAAGGCGCCCAATAAGTGCATCGAGACTTACAACTTTTTTGTGCTTAGTGAGGCTCACTTTTGTTCATTCGAGGATATAGCCTCAAGGCATGTTAGGTGGCCACCTTAAATTACTATTTACTTGAGAGCACTTTTCGATTTATACCAATTCAAAGATAAAAGGCAACAGTTCCAGTAGAGACCGACTTCTTGAGCGCCAGACTTAGTTGCGTGCAAGTGGGAGCGGAGCACTAGTAAGCACCCATGAGCAATAGTTGAGGGCATCACATGCAAGCAAAGGTCACATGCTACTCTGTTATTGATTAGTATAGAGAGTGAGTGCTTGCGAGTAGGTTTCTACTTTGGTATAAAGTCATGATGGTGTGAGATGTTTTTTTATTTATTATTATTTTAACTATTTTTTTGTTTTAATTAGTTTGTTTTTTATTTTCCTTTAACTAATTTTTATTTTATTTTTCTAGATTTAAATTTTTTTCTTGATTTTACTTTTTTAATTTGTTTTTTTATTTTTAAACTTTTTAATTATTTTTAACAGTTTCTTTTTTATTTCAATTTATTTTTTTGTATATGCTTTCATGTTCTAGCTTGTGAAAAATTTTCAAATAATGAAGCTAATATTAGGATATGATCTTGGAATATAAGTACTCTCAATGGTAAATTAATAAGATTAGTTGATTATGATTCATAAGAAAATTAATATCTTATGTTTTCAAGAAATTAAGTGGGTTGGAGAAAAGGCCAAGGAGATTGATAATTTAGGTTTTAAATTTTGTTATTGTGGTAAGAGTCACACTAGAAATGATGTAGGTGTACATATTGATAAGAGTTTGAAAGATAATGTTGTAAAAATTAATAAAGTTGAAGATAAAAGTATAGCTCTTAAGATTATCATTGATACTAAGATTTTTAATATTATAAGTGTTTATGCTCCTTAAGTAGCTTTAGATACAAGGTCTAAAGATAAATTTTGGAATGACTTAGAAAACTTAATGCAGATGATACCTCTTGAAGAAAGAATTTTTATTAGAGGAAATTTAAATGGGCATGTCGGTAGAGTGGTAGATGACTTAAAAAATATTCATGATGACTACGGTTTTGGAGTAACTAATGAAGAAGATAGAACTATTTTAGATTTTGCTTTAGCGTATGATTTTGTTATTACTAATACTTTATTCAAGAAAAGAGATGAGCATCTTATTACTTATAAGAGTGAATCTAATAAAACACAAATTGATTATTTTCTTTTGAGAAGAAGAGATTGTCGCGATTGTAAAAATTGTAAGGTCATTCCAAGTGAGAATTTAAGTACCAAACATCGTTTATTAGTTCTAGATTTTAAGATTAAAAGTTGCAAAATAAAGAATATTATGACCCATCATTGTAAAATTAGATAGAGAAACTTAAAAGACATAAATAAAATTTTTTTTTTATGAGTAAAATTCAAGATTTCAATATTTGAGATATTAATAAAGAAACAAATATTATGTGGGATAAAGTAACAAACGCTATTAAACAAGTAGCAAAAGATATGATTGGAGAATCACTAGAAAAAGTTTTTATAAATAAAAATAGTTGGTGGTGGAATAATAATGTGCAAAAAAAGATAAAATATTAGAAGTTATATTATAAAATTTGGTTTAAATGTAAAAATTTACAGAATTTGGAAAAATATCAAACGGCATGCATGGAGTCTAAAGATCAATCTGTGACGCTTAAAGTTCTACTTTTAATGATCTTTATAATAGATTAGATACTAAGGAGCGTGAAAAATATATGTATAATCTAGCCAAACAAAGAGAAAAGAAAATTAAAGATTTAACTCAAAGTAAAGTGTATTAAAGATGAAAATAAAAGAAATACTTTCTTAGAAAAAGATATTCAATATAATTGGGTGAGTTACTTTGATAAACTTTTTAATGAAGTTTCTGAAAATACGATCGGCCTTAATGATCTTAATATCATGAATAATAATAAAACGTTTCATTTTACCGCTGCATTAGTAAGAAAGAAGTTGAGGAGATTTTAAAGAAATCAAAGGGTGGAAAGTATGTAGGACCTGATGATATCTCAATTGAAGTGTGGAAATGTTTGGGAGATTTGGGAGTTTATTGGCTTACTAAACTCTTTAATATTATTTTAAAAACTAAAAAGATGCCTCAGGAGTGGAGGAAGAGTATTTTGGTCACCATTTTTAAGAATAAAGGTGATGCACAAGAGTGTGCAAATTATAGAGGAATTAATTTGATGTGTCATACTTTAAAGTTATAAGAGAGGGTAACTAAACATAGGTTAAGAAGCATCACAAAGATTTCTCATAATCAATTTGGATTTATGCGGAGCAGGTCTACTGTGGAAGCTATACATTTATTGAAAGGTTTGATGGAGAAGTTCAGAGATAATAAGGAGAATCTACATTTGATTTTTATTGATTTAGAAAAAGCTTACGATAAACTTCCAAGAGATATCCTTTGGAGAGTTCTTGAGAAGCAAAGTGTTGATATGACTTATATTCAAGTCATTAAAAATATTTATACTAGAGTTGTTACTTGTGTTCAAACTGAAGAAGGATTGACCAAATATTTTTCTATTTTTGTTGGATTGCATCTGGGATCGACTTTAAGCCTATATCTTTTTGCTTTAGTTATGGATGGTCTTACTGGACATCTACAGGAGGATGTACCTTGGTGTATGTTTTTTGTTGATGATATCCTTCTCTTTGATAAAACGAGAGAAAAAGCCCTGGAAAAACTTGAAATATGGAGGTCTACAGTGGAGTCTAAAGGCCTTCGTTTAAGTAGAACTAAAACTGAATACATGGAATGTAATTTTAGTAATAATAGCTCTAGTAACAGAAGTGTGACTTTGGGTGATCAAATTATTAAAAGATGTAAACGATTTAGAAGCAATGGTGATATAGATGGGGATGTGAATAGTAGAATTCAAGTTGGTTGGTTGAAGTGGAGGAATACTTCGGGCCTTTTGTGGGATAGAAAAGTACCACTTAGACTGAAAGGAAAACTTTATAAGACGGTCGTGAGACTTGCAATGCTTTATGGCGCTGAATGTTGGGCGTTTAAAAGAGAAGCATAATAATAAGCTAAGTGTTGCTGAGATGAGAATGATTAGGTGGATGAGTGGCTTTACACTTAGAGACAAAATGTGAAATGAATATATCTATGATAGGGTTGGTGTAGCTCTTGTGACAGACAAAATTAGAGAAAGTCGTCTTGGATGGTTTGGTCATATTAAACGTCGACCATTTGATGATCTGATTAGGAGAGTAGATGTTTTAGATTCGACTTGTGTTAAGAAAGGCAAAGGTAGACCTAGGAAGACTTGGGCTTATTGTATTAAAAATGATATTAATTTATTAGAACTAAATGAAAATATGACACTAAATAGGACGCAATGGAGAAAAAGGATTCATGTACCGGCCCCACGTAGTGGGATTAAGGCTTTGTTGTTGTTGTTAAAAGTATGTGGAGGTTATTGGAAGAATTGTGCTACCTTAAAATTTGTAGTTCAAGTAAATATGGAGGAAATTATTGAGAATAGTTTTTTTCAATATATGGATTTTCTTGGTTTGAAGGTGATGGTGGAAGTTTTCTCCCTTTTTATAATAGAAGATTTTGGCAACTAATGGATAGATTTTTTTTTTAATTTGTTGAAATTGAGGACAATCTCTTAAGTGATCCCCTCCAAAATTTTTTTTTGCTATATGGCTTAATTATGAATTTTATTTGACTTTAGGTGTTTTTTTTTTGTTAATTTTTTGAGAAATTTTAAGTTCAAGGCTTACACCTCGTCTCACCTATTTGAACATTTCTTATTACATAATACTTTTAAAATAATTCCTCATTTTAACTATTTGATTTTTTCTCTTGAAATTTCATTGCCATGCACGACCATGTGTGGTTAGGGCTTAAGTTATGCTAAACCTAGCGACCACATGCTTGAATTGGGGTTAACATGTTTGGTTGGTGAAAAAAGGATAAAGCTCATGTTTGGTTGGTGAAAAAAGATAAAGCTACTATAAGCTTACAAAAAATGGTTGCTTGGTTGTATTTTGGCTGAATTTGTTTCTTTCACTCATCATGTTCTAAAATTGGGTAAACGTGCATTGATTTACTATTAGAAGTTAATTGTGATTAAAAATTTAGTTATGCATTAATTTAATTTGATGACTTTTTTAAAAAATCTACAACAATCCTCACATAAAATAAATGATTTTGAACCGATGCAGTTTAATATAAATAAAGAAAAAACTTATAATTCGAACAAATAATGTCACATCTTGTTCACTTAAATATAAAATCACGTTTCAATATAATTTATATAATTAGTTTTTAATGTTTTAAATGTCATTTATTTTTTATGTTATTTATAACAGTAGTTATATCATATCAACTTGTATAAATATAAAATTGCTACAAAGCTGGTGCATGAGGAGCGCAGGGTCACTCTTTATGTGATATTGATCCCATATTTGTTTGTAATGAGAATGAAGGTGGTAACTTTTTTGTAACTAAGATCTTGGATTTGGCACTCTTTAAACCGTATACAGGGCAAAACACATCCTGATTAAGATCACAAACAATAATGGCTATGTTATATCACGAAGTAATAAATAATGATTTATACAACAAAAACGACAACAAGCCTTTATCCCACTACGTGGGTTGGCTACATGAATCCTTTCTCTTCATTGCGTCATATTAAGTGTCATATTTTCTAATATCGTAAATCATTTTTTATACAATATGCCCAAGCCTTTTTTGTTTTGCCTTTGCTTTTCTTAACGTAAGTCGAATCTAAAACATCAATTCTCCTAGTTGGTTCATCTAAAACATTTACTTTTTAGGTCTACCTCTGCCACTCATCCACCTAAGTATTCTCATCTCAACAAAACTTAATTTTATTTTATGCTTCTCTTTTAAGGGATAACATTCTGCGTCATAAAACATTGTAGGTTTCACCACCATCTTATAAAACTTTCCGTCAAGTCTAAGCGGTACATTTCTATCATACAATAGGCCCGATGCATTCCCCCACTTCAATCAACCAACTTGAATTCTATTAGTAACATCCCCATTTATATCACCGTCACTTTGAACATTAAACCCGACATATTTAAACTGTTCACACATTCTAATGAATTAACATCCATAGTTACAACTCTGCACTAGAGCTACTACTACTAAAATTACATTCCATGTATTCAATTTTAGATCTACTGAAACAATGCCTTTTGACTCCAATGTAGATCTCCATAATTTAAGTTTTTTCTGAACTCTTTTGCTAATCTTATCCACAAGAAGGATATCATCAGCGAAAGACATGCATCAAGGTACATCCTCCTGTAAATATATAGTAAGAGCATCCATAACTAAAGCAAAAAAGATCCGGGCTTAAAGCCGATCCCTGATGTAATTCAACTGAAATTGGAATATACTCGGTCAATCCTCCTATTCGAGCACTAGTAACAACTTTAGTATACATATCTTTAATGACTTGAATATTAGTCAAATCAACACCTTTCTTCTCTAGAACTCTCCAAAAGACTTCTCTTAGAATCTTATCGTTATTTTTTTCTTAATCAATAAAATCATATGTATATCTTTCTTACCGTCTCTGTACTTCTCCATCAAACATCTCAATAATGTATATCTTCCATAGTAGGACCTGTTCGGCATAAATCCAAACTGACTATGAGAAATCTTTGTATCGCGTCTTAAACTATGTTCAATTATTCTCTCCCATAATTTTAAAGTATAATAGATCAACTAAATTTTCCTCTATAATTTGCTCACTCTTGAGCATTCCCTTTATTCTTAAAAATAGAGACAAAAATACTCCTACACTGCTCAGACATATTTTTGGTAAATAAAATAATATTAAAGAGTTTAGTAAGCCAACAATATCCCAAATCTCCTAAATATTTCCACACTTCAATTGGGATACCATGAGGTCTTGCTGATTTTCCATCCTTAGTTTTCTTTAAAGTCTCCTCAACTTTATTTTTACTAATTTGATGGTAAAAATAAGACATTTTATTATTATTACGATATTAAGATCACTAAGGTCGATCATATTTTAAGAAATGTAATTGAAAAGTTTATCAAAATACACTTTTGTTGAATATATTCCTCTAAGAAAAGCGCTTTTTGGTTTTCATCTTTAATACACTTAAATTAAATCTTTACTTTTCTTTTCTCTTTATTTGGCTAGTTTATGCATACATTCTTTTCACTCTTTAGTATCTAATCTATTATAAAGATCAATAAAAATAGAATTCTCAGCGTCACAAATTGTTCTCTTAAACTACTTATGGGCCACCTTCTATTTTCCCAGTTCTCGAAACTTTTTTTATTTAAACCAATTTTAATAACACAATTTTTATATTTTATCTTTTCTTGCTCATTATTATTCCATTACCAACTTTTTTTATTTATAGTTCTCCAAGTACATCTTTTGTCACTTTATCCCACATAAAATTAATTTTTTCATGAACCTCCCTAATCTTGAAATCTTCAAGTTTACTCATAAAAATAATTTTATTTGCCTTTGGTGCCTCCATCTAATTCTATGACAATATTCAAACTTGATTTATTATTACAATGTGAACTAAATAATTCATGTTAAAGTAAAAGTATGAAACAAACAACTAACACAAAGATAGTTCATCAACACAATATGAATGAATGAATTTAAAAATTACAAGAATGGTACTCAATTTAGATAGATTTACCAAAGCAACAAAACTGGTGGATAAAAATCAAAATGAATGTTGGGGGTAAAAAACTGGATACCACTTTATTTTGTTGTAAGCCTTATGTTATTATCCCTCCTCTCTATTTTGAGCACAAGTTAATCAGTTGGAAATAGGCATAAATAATAATTGCGTATTTAGAAAACATTTTTGCGGTAAGCCTTGCGTTGTTATCTCACAGCTTTCTATTCTAATTGGCTCTGACTTGCTCTCTTTGATGTTCTTCATCTTTTTTTTTTCAAGTTAATTAAAATATTTATTTGAGGAACACAATAGATTTCTGTCATGACTCGTTTCAAACGTTGGCATGATGAAATGAATGTCATCATCATAAAATCATCCAATATAGTTATACAAGCTGGTACATAGAAAGGATAAGTATTTCTTTTTGGTTAATACTATGAATCATTCCTTCTATGTGCTGAAGGTGCAACCAAAAATATTAAATAATCGTGTGTGACGGCAGTTAAAAGTTCCTGGACATTTCTATTGTGCATTGATTTGATAGCAAGTGGTAACCTCGATTAAAAGCTGAGAAATAATTTGTGTTTGCATAACCATACTCGACCAAATAATATTTTGATGAAAATTATGTCCGCTTTAGCATTACATTTGTAAAATGAAAAAGAAAAATTGAGTTTTGGAAAGCATTGATTGCCACCAGTAGGTTTTTATTTTTAAATCTTGGGGAACATAAATCCTACCCTCCTTAATTGGTTGGCTATGCTTGTGTATATCTGCAATAGATTCTTTAGATCTGGAGCATAGCTGCTTCAACAACGTAACAAATTTCAAATTATATGATTTGAAGCCCTTGTGGTTGGTGCACTTTGTTTCCGACAAATAAATACAAACATTTTACCATCAATTGTACTACTAATGTTCTTCAAATAGGGTTAAAAGGGTTGTTTAGTACACATTTATGGATGTCAATCTTGATCTCCATTTGGGATCCTTTGCATATTTTAGAGTAATGCTTATTATAGTTTGAAAAGGATTAATGGAAAACATACGAACCATCTTTATGGAATATTTGAGAAACTTATATATTTGATGCTAGGCGTTTCAAACCCTCTCCCTACATAATGATTCCTAGTTGCTTGTTCATTGATGCCTTGGATATGATCTAGCATGCATGGGCCTTAGTGGCTCTTGCTTTGCGAAATCCTGATTAGCAAACATTAAATTAATTCTTTTTCCATAGGGTCATCATCTTGAAGTTTGCTTATCAAATTCTCCAGCATGTGCATTTGAAATAAATTTCTTGCTTTGAACAATGCTATTACTACAAGTACTAATATTCTAGTATTATGGAATAAAATAATAGCATATAAATGGTACCTTCTCTGATAAAATTTCAAGGTTATGAACTTTCTAGATTATTTTTAAAGGCACAACTTAGGAGATGATAATAACCTTGTATATAAATTAAGTTTTATTCTTCTTATTTAGGGTTATAAAATAGGGTTATATACTCATATAGACTTTTTTAATTATGAAGGATATGCTCTACAAGGATCTATATCCACTTTCTTAAATAGGATTTGGGTTGATATATCATACGTGCTCGTGTAGTCTTGTTTTTTGATATAACATCAGTAGTAACATGATAAACCTCACACTTCAATAGTGGGACCAGCTGTCTTGAAAACTAGCTAGTATGTATGACATATAAGCTCAAGATACTGAACCATCTCTTCATTGATCTAGGTCTATTAGTGGCGAAGTTGTGTAGAATCCTCATCACAGTTATGTTTATTTCACAGTTGTTGCTTCAGTATTTTGTTTAGTTTCTATTGGTGCAAATTAGATATGCATCTAAGGATCTTTAGGTTCTGTCTTGAATTGTGAGCAACTTGGTTTCCATACGCTATACTCATTGAACCTACATCATTTGATGAACAAACTTGAGCCCCTTCATAAGATGGCAATCAAAATCAAAATCTCCTCGGACATCATCATGGCAAACTTTCTCGAGGTTTCCATCTCTGAGGCCCTTAAGATGACCTCTTGAACCAATTTTTTCAGGAACAATTGTGTCTTTTTACAACGTTACAAATGAATCAAATAGTTATCATGTAATATGGGCATGTCAAGTCTCTCCTAGATGGAGGTAAATCACAAAATTAACTATTACAAATCATGTATGCCCTACAATATACTCCTCTGCCTGTTAAATGTTAATAATAAGTCCATTTTAAATTCCATCGTTTGTTTCAAAAAATGATGTTTGTAGTCTCAACCCCTATTACTCTTCTTCATGAGTCGGTAGAACTTTCTAAATAACTTCAAAATTTTGAAGCATGTTTTGAGCAATTTATTATCTGCACACTGGCCACATTTTTTTTTGTTGAAAGGTTCTAAAATATATTCCCATGCATGTGGTGTGGCATTTTCTGGGGCCACATTTCTAAAAAGCTATGAATTGAGCTACAAATTTATGAGAACTTTGTATGTTGAATTTTCTAGTTCGTTGACTATGATTTCCTTCCTTTCTCTTGTTCGTTTGGGATGCACTAGTGAGACGGTTCATTTTCAACTTAGGATTTAAGCCCAACTTACACATGAGCTTATTCATGGGGTATGTCATCGCTTCAAATATCCCCAACATACACTGCACAAATTTTCTGATGCGTTCAGGTTGTCATAGAAAAAAAATCGTGCACGGAAGTTGTCAGCTCAAGTAATACAATTAATATTCATAATCAAGTGCCCACCAGTTCGTGTCAACACAATGGGGAAAATTGGAATTGTGTAGATGATTAAGTATTGTGTTACCTGAGTTTACTTCAGAAAAATGTAAATTCTCCAACCATCATTGGAACAAATTGATCAAACAAATGCAATATTGGCTAAAATCATCAAATTTTACCATTTGAAATTGATGAAAATATAACTAACAAACTTGGTAATATGGTGCCCTAGGATGGTTCCCATTTCCTTAGGAAGGCCTACCAAACTGCAACAAGAGAATGGAAATGTGCAAGAAACCATAGCATGCTTATACATATAAATAAATGTGGAGCTCAATTGAAGAGCCATTTGATCAACATATAAAGCCAAAATAGTAGCTTTATCTCATCCCTTCATATTATCCATAATAAAATAAGCATTTTTGTAGAATGTCCGACTTTAATATGAAAAAGCAACGGACATGCTCATATTGTGGCCAAAAGGACAAAAAATAACGAGTGATCTCACATTCTCTACATGTCAAAAAACACAACAGCCCTCCCATGGTGTTAAATCAAGAATAACTTTATTAAACGTTAATGTAATTCTAACAAAGAAACCAATTTATAATCAACTATCATTTTGGTTTGCGGTTTAGTTTTTTTCATTTAATTGACTTCTTGTTGATAGATTTAGAATCAATAGCATGGATTAATGTTAATAGCTAATTATGATGCTTCCCAAGTTTTATAGAAATCATTTCTTTTACCTTGATAGAAATTGTCATAAAGGAACGATGCACAATAAAAGAAACAAATAACAGTTATCTGACCGTCTTTCTAGGCTAGAGCTTAGGTTTTATGGTTAGTTGTTAACCCTTGATTTTTCTCATTTTGATTTGCAACCAGCAATGACGATTTTGGGCACATTATTATTGTTGCCTCAACAATTGTTAAATAGGTAGTAGATGTAGTACTATATTGCGGATAAGTTGTAGTAATTAAATTTCTATTTTTCTCATACATAAAATGATCATCAGTGCATCAATAAGGAATAATGTTAAGATTGATGCTAAAGATATAGCACAAGGAGGTAACCAATGATAATTGGATAGAAGTTAGGATTCATATGGAAAATGGAAGGAGTTAACCAAATGTTATAAATTAAAGTTAACATTTCAGAAAACACTCACAAAGATCAAATGGAAAATTATTCATATGGCCATGAATAGTCGGGCTAAGCTATTGATAATGATGGTGATGAAATCCTCATAAATATGGATTTCATACCTTTTGTTTCTATATTGAGTCATAAATTCATGGCAACAATTCTAATTATAAATGTTTGCTGAGAGATGTGTATTAGTGTGAGTGCATATTATTGCTCTGTTTTTATTTTTTGCATTCATTTAAAGCTTCCAGATTTAGTAAAGTTGTTTTCATTATTCAAATAATTTTTGCTTAAGATAATTTTATTTTTCTTATGTCTGATTCATGTTTGAGAATTTATCTTATTTTAATCACTTCTTTCCTACAAAAATGCAGATCGAATCTGCTCTTCCAAGTCTTGCAAGACCCATAATGTCATTGGATAATAATGAAGATGCTATAGTTGGAGCCCTTAAACAAAGCTTGGTAATGTAATTTTTTTAGACGAATATTTTACTGTACATCACGCCTTTTTTTCTCATTGCTTAGTTTACCTGAGTTGTATAAATGCGAATGCGGAATTTTATTTTCTATTCAACACATGACACCTACTTTAAACTTAAAGTTGACCTTATTTTATTTTAATAACACTATCTCTTGTAGCAGTTAATGTACTTTATATCATTATTTATGGTTATTTATTTGATAATAAACTTTTACTTTGGGTTTTTCATGCATTTTTACCAAATTAATCTCACACTATGTCGATGATTTAATCAGAATAATGCCTCCTGATTCATTCCATTAACTCTAAATATATTTTTTGTGTGCTCATGTTCTTTTTCATGAAGCAGGAGCGACATAATAAATATATTGGCCTGAAACAATAATCTTTTTGAGAACATATTGCTAATCGACATAGTGGATCTGTTTTAGTGGAACTATACAAGAAAGGATACCTACATATTTCTCTCCTCCTGATATGTTGAGGCCATAAGAAGTGTTATGCCTAAGAACGGAAGTTATGAAACTAAGTTTTATATTAAAAAAATGAAAAAAGAAGAAGACTATTGAAGATTTTTGCACATTAAATTGCTAGCAAGATAATAAAAATGAAACAAGAAAACGAGAGAAAACTTTTTGAGTGTTAGAGAAGGGATTGAATTTTTAAGGTTTGACATAGTCGTTCAAATGTCACTCAAAATCATCCTTTATTGTTTTTGGCTCAGCAGTGTAAGAGGAAATATGTCTGCTTTCTAATGTTCTTATTGAGGTAGAATATGTTTGATTACATATGCATCAGGTTACAGCATAAATCAAAAGGAAAGCTGGATGTATGTGAAAGTACATAGTGAACTGGTGACCATCATTAGACTAACTGTTAGTTGTTTATGCATTTTGCATATTTTTACACTTATTCAGTTCCGTTACTTTGTTCCATATTTCATGAAAGTCATTGGTTTTGATTTTTTTTATTCACTCTTTCCATACATTTTGCAAAAGTTTTCATCCCATTTATTGCTCCACTTCAATATGAGATGATATGCCAGAGAAACAAAATTTTAATTTTCATGGTCACCATTTCTGCCATTCTTTCCAGCTGATCGAAGCTGCATCCAAGCCCCCATCTCTGATTACCTGCTTTTGCCTAGTTTCAATGTTTATTTATTTTAGTTTTTCTCATCTGATCAGAGGCAACTGGAGAACCTAGGTGCACAAAGGGCAGGCTTGGAAGATATGCTTAAAGAAATGAAAAGGAAGGTGTGCATTTTTTTTAACCTTCTTTGCATGCTTTTACGCACAAATTTGTTAGAATGTTTCCTTTCATTTTAAAAAACTGATGTTGTACTTATTTTATTTATATTTGCAAATGATTTTGCTTGAAATTTTAGTTTTCCGCTTGACTTTTGTTGTGATGGCTAAGTTAATGAACCCTCAGAAATTGCTGCTCCTTTCAATAATGATTGTTACTGAATATGGGTTAGGATGAAACTGGAATGTTACTGTTGTAAAAGAACAGTTCAGGTGGTTTATATTTTGAGAAGTACCTCAGGGGATTGATCACGTGAATGGTGCACCTCCTAAAATGTAGATTCAACCACGAGCAGTAATGAGTAACCCATTGACACAATTTTCAGGCCATGATCTCTAACATTCATTTATTTCCAACAAAAGTGTTTGCACCTGAAACAGTGTGTTTATAGATTTATTTCCAGTCTGCCTATTAACGTAACACTTTGGTCAAGCTGTTTATAAATTTTAATCTTAGAAAGCAATTTGCATAATTTTTTTCAAAGCTCTCTACACTTTTTAATACTTCTAAGTATTTGTTGTAGATTTTGCTTTTGAAATTGGTAGTTATAAAGTCATCTTGAGTTTATCTCTGAATTTTTTATTTAAGTTCCTAGTTAAAAACAATACAGAGTAACCCTCAAAAAAAGCCTGATTTTATTGCCCGCATTCCTATCTATTTTTTCCTTTTCTGTTGTAATGTTTCCTGGCTTTGCACGGGATGTTAATGAGAATCCAAATATTCTGGAAGAATGCAATCCATTCTAATATCTTTTTTATTGCAGTTTGTATTTTATCCTGTTGAGCAGTCTGCCAAGATGTCCATTTGTTGTTTAAAATCTATATTCGCCCAACTACCTAGCACATGGAGTGGCACGCTGTATCTGCCTTATTTCTCAGCCACTGTGATGTAACAGCATAACCAATTCATAACCATTCGTTATTTCTGTGTCTCCTAATGCTCAGCAATCTAGGCTGCTCTATATTTATTGTAACAGCTATAGATGATCTGAATCCTTTGAAAATAGATAATGAATTACTCTGTTTTTCTCTTTATTTCTATTTCTACTAAATTTATGTGGAAATTCTCATGGTATAGAAGCAAGTCCTAGTCCAACAACTCTCTCTACTCCTCCCTTTATTCCCTCTGATAGATTCTCCTCCTTCTCGATCCAGCCAGATGGAGGAACAATTTATCCACCAAAAAGCTACTATTACTATTCCACCTTTCAAATTCCTAATGTATTTTTCTAAATGACTTGACAAACACTGCATTACCGTTGACAACTATCTCATTTGACAATCCCAAATCAGCTGTTTACAGTTAACGGATTTGACATGTTTGATGGCTCCTCTTCCTGCTTGACATCAACAGCCAAACTTCATTAAACCTCAGCTACACCATATGGAAACCAATAATAGACAAAAATCTATTAGCCGCTTTATTCTCCATTTCCCTGGCAATTTTACCTCTTTCTTCTTTCCTCAGAATCAATTGCTACAATTTTGGATGCCCTCGCCAAATGCGTTCAATCCTCAATTCTGCCTCATGTACTTGCTCCTGAAGGTTCAAAAACGGAAAATATTAGCTCTGTTCTTTACATAAGTTGAATATAGAGCTTATATTGTGAGAATATATCATCCATTACCCTTGCAAACAATCCCATCTTCCATGCTCGGACCAAACACATCTAGATGGATTTTCCTTATTTCAGAGGCCACATAGCTTCTAAAACTCTTACAATTTGTCATCTAGCAACCAGGAATCAGGCTGCCGACATTCTCATCAAATACCTCTATCAAGCTTGCTCAAGTTTCTTAATGAACTTCAGATTCAGTGACTTGATTTCTTTATTGGTGGATGAATAACAACCTAATTCGGCTATCAAACTAGCACATGGAACAGCACACAGTCTCTGTTCTTATTTCTCAGCAATTGTGTTGTAACCGCATAACAAAATCAGAACCATTCATTCTTTATTTTTGTACCTCTCAATGCTCAGCAACTTAGGCTGCTCTATATATACTGTGACAGATTTTAGATGAGGTGGTCCTCTGAATAAGTATAATGAGTTATTCTATACTTCTCTGTATTTCTGTTTCTACTAACGTTTCCTGGTTCTCAGTTCTGAGAGATGCAAAACACTTAATTTTCTCATTATCAGATGTGGATGAATTTACATGGAATGCCAAAATCAACTAGAAATTGTTGACGTGGTTCATGCTTTTATTGTTGGATGCTTGCAGGATGATATACTACCAAAATTGTTGGCTACTAGTGGATCACATGAAGATCTTTTCAAGAAAGAGATAGCAAAGTATGATTCAATCCGTGAAGAAATTGCCCAAAATATAGAGGCACAAGAGCAGCTATTGCTTCAAATTCAGGTAAAGCATAGCATCCTTCTGTGCAGAGTGTGATTTTTTTAAAATTATTATTATTATTATTTTGGCAGTGAAAGATCAAAATGAAAGAGGGATTTTTTTAGAGGATTTTAAGAATAGTTTTCTGCAGAATTTCAGTCATTTAAATAGATAATTATAGTAGGGCTTGATCTAATCCATAACTAAATAAACTCCAAAAAGCGGAAAATTTTATGTATATTAAGGATGTGTTTGGGGCAGCTATAACTATTTCAAAAAGCAACTGTGAAGCTGCTTTTTTGGATTTACTATTGTTAGAAAGAAGTTAATGGTGAAGCAATATGAATAATCTGCTATGCTGCAGCTATTGAGAAAAAAAAGATTGTAATGTCTTTATGTATGTATTAACTATAAGTCCGTTGTTTCGAAAATAATTTAAACTAAACAACATAAATAAAATTTAACAGTTAAAAAAAAAGTCATAAATTTATTATTATACTACATCTGGTATAATATATAACTTAACACATAATAATATGATAATAAAAATTACAAGTAATTTATTATAATTAATGCTATTATAACATCATTCTTCGTGTCCAAACAATCAAGTCTTTTGGAGTATTTTCTTTTCTGAGTTTCTCTTCAGACATTATCACTATTTGAAGTGGATTCTTCACTATCATCAACCCATTTAAAAAAATTACAATCATCTATTTATGGGAGACCTATAAAATCTTCTCACATACATACATAGCTTCTTGTCTTGAATTATACTAGGAATATTGCATATCGCAGTTGCAGTGCATAACTTTATAAACATTTAAATTTCTTGAACTCATTTCATGAGAATGCAAAGTCTTAAGGCTTAATAAAAAAATCACATTATATATGTGATATAATGAGTAAGTAAATAAATAAAATAAGGGCTTTGAGTTAACATAAAGATATGCATAATCAACCGCATATGAAGGCGGATGACCAATAAAAAAATGTGATCTTGGTTGCCTTTAAGCATTTATTTTCAAACTCATATATGTCGAAAAAGAAAACAAGCTTAAGGTCATCCAGAGGAATCCCTAGACATATGACTAATCATAAATCTTAAGAAAAAAAAAAAAACTAAAGCAAGTCTTAATGCAACAACACAACATAATATTTAATATTTTTTTGGATTCAACAAATTTTCACAATTCACAAATCATTGATGAAATAAATAGATACAAAAGAAAATAACTCAAGCAAAATTAAATGTCTATGGGCTGTTTGTTTGGGAGAATTTGTAGTTTACTGTAAATTTTTTGTAGGGATTTTAGAAAATTATATGTTTAGAATGAAGAATTGCAAATACAATGTAAAGTATGAATGAATTTGAATTTTACACTTTACTTCATTTTGACTGATTTGTAAATTCAGTCCATTTGGCCAAATTTGAGATTTACATCGATCATCTATGTAAAATATTATCGGCAGACTGCCTCTTGCCATCGCTGTCATTCGCTGCTACCCTCTATCTGCCTGTCGCCGCCTGTTGCAACATGTCGTCGATCACAACCCCACATTGTTGTATGTCACTGCTATCGCCGGCAGTCCACCATCATTGGCCAATCAATGTAGCCGCCACCCACTATTTGCCACACATCGTCTGCCGTAAGACACCAATTGTCAGTTGCCAGCATGTTGTGGTTTGTTGAACCCCCGCAGCCACCATTTGCGGACTGTCGTTCGTCATCTCCCTATCGCTGAAGCAAATCGCCGCTGCCTCTGTTCACCATCAACAACCCAATCCTTTGTTCGCATCCACCTCCCGACGTCGCAGCTCGCTACCGCAGCCTGTTGCTTCTCGCCGTTAGTTGCCGCTTGCCATTGCCCATTGTTGTCTCCCGTAGCACGCCCACTGCCCTTCCACTATTTGTCTCTGTCGCCATCTGCTGCTGCAGCCCGACAGACACCACCCGCTGCTCGCAGTTTGCTATTGATGTCTGTTGTCCTTAGCCAGCCATTGTCGGTCGCTGCTGCCAAATACTGCCCTCCTACTGCCCTCCATTCGCTAATAGTATTTTATATATTCTGAAATACATTATTTTCAACCTACTTCAAACCAAACAAAAAAAATATAAAGGCTTATGTTTATTTTACAATGAAAAAACAAATATTTCAAATACAATACATTACTTCTATATTACATTCATTTTATATTGCATTTCATTTTCAACAAACGAAACAACCCCTAAAGTACACAACAGAAATAACCAGGAATATAAGATTCACTCATCAATTAAAGCATTTGTAATATGTTTCCTTTGCTGAACCATAATCAGCTTCACCATCCTGAGGGGTGATCCTCAACGTCTTCGTTATCCATTATTGACAGACCAACCTTGTTTTCATAAGCTTCATGTGGAATATATGTGTGATATGTCTCTAAATTGTTAAATTTAATGTCATATTTTGAAGGATATTGTCGTATATACTTGTGTAAGACAAACTCCTATATATTGAAACACATAGCAGCATACAAATTATCCAAAAGAACGCTAGGGCCATATGACTCATCATAACCAATAACAAATTTATTATCCTCTTAATAACATTTAAAAAATTGCATGACATCCACATCCATTCTTGGATTTTAAACCAAAGCTTCCAAACCACCATTGTATATATCTATTCTAATAGCAGATCATATAGTATCAATTTGCATGACATCTACATACATGAATCTCAGCACTTTTTTTCTTTTTGAACATTTATGGCCAATAATCCTTTGCTCACACCCTTTGTTTAAACACTAACCAAACATACCCAAATTTTATGTTGTTGACTACTTGCCCAAGCCCGCCACATGCACTTTTTATGTAATATCAACAACAAAACAAAGTAGAGGGCAATGCACATTAAACGGTAGGCTAGAAGGAAGAAAGAAACCAAAAATCAATTTGAAAACCATCCTCATAACCCCAAGCATACCAAACAAATCAATGCAATCAGAGACATTCACATATAAGCCATAACCAAACGCACCCAACCGCCACACAGTAAGATGAGAGCCCCATAAGTCCCCCCAATGCCCCATCATTTTCATATTGCAGTATACCAAAAAATACAAATGAAATCAAAGAAAGCCATAGAAAAGCTATAACCAAATACACCCGAACACATAGAGAGGGAAGAGAGTCCCATAAGTCTCCCATGTTCATGAATTCACATTTCTGCACCAAAGAAACCAAAAAAATCACAGCCCCAAAATCTGATGATCTGATTAGGAGAGTAGATGTTTAAGATTCGATTTATGTTAAGAAAGATAGAGGTAAGCCTGAAAAGATTTGGGCATATTTTATAAAAATGATCTTGATCTATTAAAATCAAGTGAAAATATGACACAATGGAGAAAAAAGGATTATTGTATCCGACTCCACGTAGTGGGATACAGGCTTTTTGCTGTTGTTGTATTTTTTATACAGTTATTACAGCTTGCTTGCTAAATACCTTACTCTACCTCTCCCTATATCACTGTGGTTATTTACTCGTGTTTTTTTCTCTGTTTTCTCTCTTGCTCATGCCAACATCACTCTAATTCACACTCATTTAGTCCTCATCACAGATTAACTTTTTCGTGCTCAACAATACTTCCCACATGGTACTATCAATCCTACCCCTTTCAACTCTCAACCCCACCAACCTTCATCCACCTTAACACTAAGTATTTCCTTTACACATAAATAACATGAATAGATAAATTTGAAGAATTGTAGTTGTTCGATCCAATAATTTTAGAAGGCCATCACTCTTTGATCTAGTAAGATTTAAGCATTGCGTTAACTGATCTTTGATCCAACCAAGTGTTATTCTTGTTTCATGTAAAGCTTAAAGACCTTTGTGTATTCAATCTTTAATTCATCTAGAATTTTGCCTCTCTCTGCTGCTCTTTGATCTAGATAAAGGGAATCATCATTATTTTCACTAACTACTCACAATAAGAAATTCAATAGTGATTCTTGGATCATTATCGGATGATTGACATCATAATTGTTAGGTGAACATAAGCTCTTCAATGCATCAAATCCTCTGAATTCTCACAAGAGGAGCCTCAAATGTCATGGTTGTTTTTATAACCATCAATTAGAAAAATTAGAAACTAAGGATAAATATAAATAGAAGACACAAGTAGTAACTTCTTGAAATCGTTTTAAAGTCTGCACATGAATCATTAAAGGGATCATTGTTTTTTATTTGGTTATTGTGAGGACTTGCGACCATCTATCTTTGATCCAATTAAGACAAAGGACATCCTTGATGTTGATTTTATATCCAGCTAGAGTTTGAAGCTCTTTGTACTGTCTTTTTTTATCCCATTAAAATTTAACATCCCTTAATTGATCATTGATCTAAGTTTATGGAGACCAAAATAACCTGACTAAAAGTATGGCGATGATTGTTGAAGTATCACAGGGTAATAGGCATTGTGATTGTTGTGGCTCTAGTGCCATGGTTACATTTAATACCATTGTTTGGTCACCAAAAAGAGTTTGAATGTTAAATATTATTCACCTAAGTCACGGATAAATAAGAAACCAAATATGCATGCAAACCACGTAAATGAGGAAAGGTAAGTTTATTTGATCAAAATATTTATCATTTTGCTGAACGAGATCAGTCTGGGAGCTTCATAAGATCTACTATTTTGAAGGGTGAATAAAATGATGATTCATTGGACTAGAGTTAAAACACATATTTAGATATGAGCAACTCAAATTCCAAACCCCAGTAAGGGTTTGTTTGGGGCCGTTGTAGTTTTTTATTTAGGCATTGTGATGTTACAGTATGAAAATCAACTTTTTCAAAACAACTTTATTATAATCATCAAACTTTAATAAATATGGCGGCCAGAAACAGCTTCTTAACATGAAAAATTATAGAAAGCAGCAAGTAACTGATTCCCTAAGTAGATTTGTGGTGACGTACTAAAACCCAAAACATGCAGAAAGTTGTCCCAAATAGACTATCTTTTTGACATGATATAAAACATAAGTTTGAATAATTAACTGAAGGAAGGATTTAATCTCGCAAAGACTACCCTATAACCTAATTAGAATTCACTGGTAAACGTACGAATAGGGCCCATTTAAATATTAATAGTAATTCTATGTATTGGTTATGGGGCCATCTAATATGCAACTATGAATCATTTTGTGCAAAATCTTCTTAAACTATATTTTTAGTTTGGGCTCCAGAACATATGTGTGATACATTAAATCTCCCATCCGCTACAAAACTTGAATTATAGAAGTTGATGGTTTATATGACTTAATATGGGGGTGACTTGGATTTTTATTTTAGAAATATTTATTTGTTTAAGAACTAAATATATTTTAAAATTATTTATTAAAAGTAACACAAATAATTCATGGTGAAGTAAAGCGTTCAAAATAGTACAGATAAGGACAACCAGAGCGGTTTTTATGTTTTTTTGGCTTGCAAGCCTACGTCCATGCTTAGGTGCAATAAGTCATCTAGGATTCTTGTGGAAAAAAAAGTTTTAACACAGGCAATGAAGCTTGTACACCTTTTTTGTTGGGGGAGTCGTACTCTTCACCTTAGTTGCAGGCAAGAGTATCATTTCTAAGCCTTTGCGCGGAAACCATTTAACCAGAAACCAATGAAAAATTAGTACTAGAAGAAAGTACAGATTTAGATTGATTTTGCATGTGGATTCTTTATGCCTTAATATATGTGTGTGTGTGTGTGTGTGTGTGTGTGTGTGTGAGCCAATGTTTCATAGGGTGGTCCAATTTAAGTCAATAATTTGAATTAGGTTATTTTAATCAATTAAATATGTGAAATAATTCAAGTTTTAGCAAGTTATAGTAAACTTATTGTATGGTGAAATTTTCATCATTAACTTTGCTGGGGCATGAAAAAGTGTTTGTGGAGGGCCAATATTAATCAATTTTCATAGGTCACACGACAGTTTGCTGTAGGCCCGTTTAATGTGTGGGGACCTGTAATGCTTAACTGATGCTCATAAATAGTATTAATTCTCAAATTTTATTTTTCAAAAAATCTGTCACCTATTTTTTTAATACTGTCATGGTTAACCTATGGTCCTACAATCATTAGGATGGTGTTATGCATACTGAAAAAGGAGCGATCAATCAAGACCCCTCACGGAGGATGGTGAGGAAACAACTTTTTGATATTTGGCGTGAAGGCCAAGTTGTGTGTTTAGAATTCAATATATCAGGAGAATGCTCATGTAAAGTAGGGGCAAAATCGAGACAAGGAATTAAGTTAAAGGTAAAAAAACAATCTAACTTAAAGAATGCGCGTGAATCATTGAGGGGCCATCAACTTTGATTTGTTTAGTGTGAAGACTCGCACACATTTTACTTTGATCCAATCAAGATAAAGGCCACCCTCGATGCTGTTGATTTGTCATCCCAGTAGGTGTTTTACATCTTTTGCACTATTGATTTCTGACCCGGCTGTAGTTTTTCTTCCCTTACTCAATTTGTGTTCTATGTCTAGGGAGGGATATCTTTCATGTTGGTGGTTGGGTTTGCTAAAAAATAATCCAACAAAAAATATTGTAGCTTGAGGAGATTGGATAGGTCAGGTTTTGGATTTGAATGAGGATTTGTTGAGAAAATTAATGAATGAAGGGGGCTTTGCCTGTTATAATGAACTGGAGTAATAAAAATGTTAGTTAAGATTCTATGCATGAAGGGGATTAAAGTTGGGTGATGTGAAGTAGGGTTCCAAGTGTTTTGAGTTTTTATGGCTTTGCTTTCCTGGATGGTGTGATGCATGAGAAATAAATGTGGGTGACATATGAAAACGAGGGAGATGAATGGGAGGGAAAAAGTTGGCGTAGTTTGAACGCACAAAGGTATCGGATTGAGGATGAGGTTGTGTAGATTTTTTAGTATTTGGATTCCTTACTGTCCTACCAATCATGAAGATGAAGTTATGCATGCAAAAAAGGAAACAATCAATAAAAACACCTCACGACGGATGGTGAGGGAACAATTTTTTTTTAGTGGTTGGCATATATACAAGGTGTAAGCTTAGAATTCAATAATGCTACGATAATGCTCACAAAAGTGATGGTGGAAAATCATCAGGAAGGGATTTTGTACATTTTATAATGAATCTTTTTTAACTTTGCTACGAAATGGGGGGTAGTGCTAGCTGGGTATAGGAGAGAGACAAAGAAGGGGGAGAGAGGAGAATAATCGTTATAGTATCTTAATGTTCATAAGAGAAGATTAGAACCTGTTATATAGACTATATGGGTTCACACATAGAATGGAATTATCAGGCTAGTGAAAAGACTTAAATGTCCTTGTTTATGAGATAAACATGATTTTAAATAACCATGAATCGTAAGATAAATCTGAAACACGACAAACTTGGTGTAACAATGTAAGGTGTTGATCCTATGTGGATATTGCTGATCATATTGTGCTCTGCATCACTACTGCTTTTCCAAACATAGCCTACTTTTCTTTATTTAGATCATGGCATGGAGTTGTGGTTTTTGAAATGATGGTGATTCAAATTTGAAAATATGAATTGGATGAAGAAACTACGTTTTTTTTTTTATTATTGAATGCAGATGAAATGTGGATTCTTTTCTGTCATCTGCTTAGGTTACTTTCTCTTTTTATTTTGAAGTCCCCATTACATTGTTTCCTGTGAAGTTTGCACTATTGCCATAAAACATGGCTTGTTAGAAGTGATGAGAAGTCTATTTGCTTTCCTTTCTTTTATCTGGCTAGAATGCGTCATTTCTCGTGTTTGAGTTTCTTTTGCATTTCAGGCACAAAATGAAGAGTTCGCTGCCATATTTAATCTTGAAGATTATAAAGGTTCTCATCCTTTGTTCCTTTCGTTTTATTTTTGAGTTTTATGTTATCAAGGCATCTGGTTTGATCTTCTGGTAAATCTTGATCAAGTAAGCCTGGTAAAATGTGATGCACTTTTCGAAGTCAGTGAGATGCCAGCTTTCTTTCATAAAATATGAGGGGCAATTACATAAATAGTACCTGAAACATTGTTATTTACAAATCTAGCACCTTTTGTCATCCATTTTTCAAATCCTCACTCAAAATATCAAAATTCATGATAAAACCCCATATTTTTCATTTTTATTAAATTCACAATGGTTTGATTGTGGCACACGTAAATACATCAGTTCACTAGTTCAAAAATATCAGGTGTGTGCTAGAGTTTGTAAATAACAGTATTTCAGGTGCCATGCATGTAATTATCCCAAATTATTAATGATGAAATCATGATAAATGGGTTACACCTTAGATTTTCTTATCAAATGTTCGAGCCCATGTTAGTCTGTCTTTAATTGATTTTCTAGTAAGGTAAGTAAATATTCCTAGCATGCAATTTGCTAAAAGAAGCACAGCATTAGCTTCTGTCACTGTGTGCAGACAGAACTTAAATAAAGGTGTGGTTGTTTCTCTTTCAGAGTAAGTTTTAACTGTGGAATTCTCTGGACGCCTGGTTTATTTTGGAACTTGTTATTCATAAAGTAAAAATTTATCATTCTTAATCACTTTCAGACCTTGTGTTTTTCTATTTAATCAAACGAGAAATCTGAGAAAAAACCTTGGATTGATTATTCTGCATATTTAAATTAGTTCTGCATATGACACTAAATTGGACGCAATGGAGAGAAATGATTCATGTAGCCGACCTCACGTAGTGGGATTAAGGCTTTGTTGTTGTTGTTGTTGTTGTTGTTGTTGATTGTCAAAACTTTCCTGAGCTAAAACGAAGTCCTTATGACCAGCTGCTCGTGACAAATGCTACAAACAAATTGCTGCTGCCATAGCAAAATATCGAGAAATCAAAGACAACATCAACGAGGGAATGAAGTTTTATGTTACTCTCCAGGTATCCATCTTCTGTTCTAATCCGACCAATCTCAAATGAAAACTGCCATGCTTTTCCTCTCTGCTTTTAAACTATCATGTTGTTCATTTCATGAAAGGAAAATGATCCTACCTTCACGTACAAAATATTCAAGGGGAATTTACTTACATAGCTTACAGTTTTTATGTATTTACTCATTTCTCACCTAAGCATTCATATTTACTCACACAACACTCAAATCATTAATATTACATAAAAAATTAACACTATTGTCACTTTTTAAAATAGAAACACACATTTTAATTCATAGGTTTAAAGCACCAAAGTAATATATATTTAAATGTAAAAGTTTAGGTGCGAGACAGGTAAATACATAGGAAATGCGTTAACTTATGTAAATTTCCTAATATTCAAAATCTGAAAGCTTTCCTATCTCTCTCCCAATAGGATGCAGTAAACAATGTGAAGCAACAGTGCAGTGACTTTGTTATGACCAGAAACATTCAGTGCCGTGAAATGCTCGAGGATGTGCAGAGACAAATGGCTGGGCTAAACTTTGGTTCTGGTCCGCCGAACCCCTCAAGAACCGGCTCCCATCCAGCAGCGGATCCACAATCGGCATCCCGGTTCTCCTTTAAGTTACCTTTTTTCCACCAACCCGCTCAGCACCCAAGGCCTGAATTCTCTCAGCCATCATATCCAAATTACACGCCGCAGCCACCACCGCCGCAGCCGTCTTACCAGCAGTATGCCAATCAGCCACCCAGCCATGACTACAGCCAGCCAGCTTACCCAGGTTGGCGTGGCCCGTATTATAACACACCGCCACAGCAGCCGGGCACCGGACACCCCCCGCCGCCGCCTTACAATGTTCCTCCTCAGAATTATCCACAGGGCGGTTATTACCGTCCCCAGTAGAGCATCAGTCTCAACGCTTGCATATATCTAAACATCATTTATTGTAGTCCTCTTGCGATGATTTATCTTTTGTTGTCCAAATGATGTGAGAGATTTGTAAATAAATTTGTCATAGTTTGCTTCTTTCATGTCAAGGATTGTTATTTAAAACTTTATACAAGGAGACGTTATTTGTTTTGTAAATATGGATATTTATGCTTTTTTGTTTGATCTTTTCTATTGAACTTTTCAGGCACATTGTCATAGCTTGTGAAGGCTTTTGGCCCTGGATTCCAGTGGAATCCTTTTTCTTAGGGGGCATTTACATTCATACCACCCAATTCCTATATATTTAGGTATCCAACAACTTCACTTTCACATTTATACCCCCCCAATTCTTTCTTTTCCCTTCAAATTTCTTGAATTCCCCTTTTTCTTGAACTTTGTTTTTTTTTTTTTGGTTTTTTAATTCCTTTTGATTTTGGGGTTTTTTTTTTAATTTTTCTTTTTTTTTAATTATTTGAATGGGATGATGAGATCTTCAGTTTATCAGTTTCAAATCTGATGAAATATGTAGTTTGCATTAAGCCCAACTATGTTATTAGTTTGGTTCTTGCTAGAAAATTTGGATTCTATACACTTGTCCTTTATCTGAGTGATTCTAGCAGAACATTTGGACAGTTTGATAGCCTTCAGATTTGAATTAATGTAATGTCAGTTCTAATTGATTAAATGCATATCTTCATCTATTTCATTTATCTGCTAATTCAAAGTTTGTTACCTTAGAAGCTCATAAGTGGTGGAGAGATAACAAGTTAATGGAGCTGTATAGCATTTGTGTGCCACCATCACCATGTCAGTCTGGTGAGGATGAGGTAAGCAAAGCATCAATTCCTGTTGTTACTTCCACTCTATACTCTGCAATTTACTATTCAAATATCTTTCTTTCCAAGAAAATAACTGCACTTTTACATACATATCAGCCAGTGTAGGAAGTTGTAGATGCATACCACTCAATTCTTATATTTACATATCTGACATAAATTTTAGGCGCTAGATATAATTAGACAATAAAATGATTCTGTAGTAGTTGATTGTTGTGGGGTTATCACACATTGGCTTTTAATGCAATAGCTTCACATCTAATGAATTTTTATAAATAGATTGTCACACGGAATACTAATTTATAGTACTGCAATTCATGATGATATGAAAACTGTTTTGTAGTTAAATTGTCTCCTACGATTGTTGATGATATTTCATCACCTTTTTAATGCATGGATATGGATATAGAGCATGGATATGGACATGGATTGTCAAAGTGTTTTATTAGTTTATTAAACCAAGATTTTATTTATTGAAATGCAGTGGCCATCATTTCAAATTTTGGATGTGGAACATGATGTAAATGAGCACTTGCTTAATACTTTTAAATTTGGTGGATATTGGACCAAAGTCAAAAACCAAGAGAGGAAGAAAACAGAGAACTATGAAGATTCTAGAAATTATGTTGAGTCTTCATTCATTAGAAAAAGGGATTAAAATGATTTTTGGTTGGATAAGCGGGCATCGATTCAAATTATATTATCATATTATTGGAGTTACACTAAAGGATTTCAACTTACTTGCAAGTGATGATGATGTTCTTGCAATGAGTGTAAGTTCGGAGGGGAGAGTAGTGTTGAGATTGTGATTGTGATTTAAGAGAGTGTGGAAGTGATTATGCATTCACGATGTGGAAGTGATTAGGCATTCACGAGGCGTTTTTCCAAGCGATGACAGTAGGACATTCTCTGTAGTTTCAGCTTTTGACATATAAAATGAACACATTATTCGGGCCAACTCCAACCAGAATTTTTCGAGTTGATTTCAGGTCGAGGTGGTGTGTTTGACCATTTTGACACCTGTAATTTTCATGCACGGGTCAGACTAGAAGTCAAGCATAGGGCCGATAATAATTGACCTGACATACTAACTCGACCTAAAAAATTAACAGGAGTTTGACTTTAAATTGATATAAATTTTACGTTAATACTTGTTTTGCCTTCTGTCAAATAGGGTTATATAGGTCTAATTGGGACCAGCAGGTCATGTTGAACTTTATAATTCGCTTAATTGATGCGAAAGATTCAAGCTAAACCCAAGTCAGACCCACGAACACAATTTGACACTCAAAAAAAAAAAAAAATCATCGAAGTGTTGTTTCACAAAAATAGACTACACAAGTGCATCTAAACCGTCAAGATGATTGAGACTTATACCGATATATATATATATATATATATATATATATATATATATATATATATATATATATATATATATATATATATATATATATATATATATATATATATATATATATATATATATATAATCTGGACTATTAAAATTACTTTTGGGAATCTCCCAGAATTCAGGAATGGATAAATACAATTTCTTTATTCTCTTAGGCCCATCATCTTCATAGAGGTGTCAAATCAGGTTCACGTGTCGGGTCAGTTTAACCTAAAATTGCTTGATCAAAAAATAACCAGAAATTTTAAATGGGACAAAAAGTCCAAGTCAAACTCGACCGACATAAACCTGACCCACATAACTTGTTTAACAAAAGCCTTAATATTTATTCAGGTCATTTTTTGGCTGTTGGGTTGATTTCAAGTCAATTTCGAGTTTGGTTTACAATTCAAACATTACTAAAAAATTAAATGAGATGGGATTCCTAACGCAAACCTTACAAGAAAATTCATGTCTACTCCAACTCGAATTTTTCGAGTCGAGCTCAGATTGAGGTGGTGTGTTGGGTCAATTTTTTACATGACTTTCATACACGGGTCATATCAGAAGTTAGGCACTGTTATGATAAAAATTGACCTGACTTAAAAATTTTGAGTCTGGTTAGGGGTCCCAACTCATTTAATATTTTTGGTTGAGTTAAGGCTGACCTGCCAAGCCAGAATTGACATGGATTTGACACTAAATTGATATAAATTTGACCCTAATAGTTGCTATGCCTTATTTTAAAAAAGATTATATGAGTGTAGTTCGGATCAGTGAGTTGCAGACATGTTGAGTTTATGTTGGACTTTATGACTCGATTAATAGATCAGTCAGCTTCAAGTTAAACCCAAGCCCAACCCACTAACTCAATTTTACACATATAGTGATGTATTTGAAAACTGGTTGGATCAAATTGAGCAAATGTAAAATATATCATAAATAAGGTACAAAGTGAGTTTACGATTTACTAAAAATATTACTATGTTCATAAAATTTTAAATTTAACATCAAGTTTTATAAAACTTTTCCATTCCAAATATAATATACTCAATTTACATACAATTAAACCACCCCAAAAATGTTGTGTGGTACACACACAAACACATATGTATGTATGTATGCATATCCAAAAGTAAATTAAGCAACGAGAAAACCTAAATATTAAATGGGCTTCATGGACTTAATGAATTGAGTCTACCAACTAAATATTCAGTCGTTTGGCACCGACCCGATCAATAGTGCTTGTACCTTTGAAAGTAACAAACTTCAGAACTCCTTGCCGCTCAGAGGATTCTACGAGTACCTTCGAATTACGTCAACATTCGTATGAGTTCCTTAGAACGAGTCTATGCAGCTTTAATTTTAATGCAAGTTCTTCCAGCCAAACTCTCCTACACGACCCTAGTTCTTATTCCAAACATGCAGAAGTTGGTTGAACTTTTCCACCTAACTCATTGTTAACTACCTGGCTACACCAGCGAGCTCGACGAGCGGTCCTTCAAGACAGAAGGATGAGAACTTCGGCCTGTTAGCATGCATATTGTCATTTATTAACAACAAAATAATCCACACCAACAGTCTTATCAATAACAAATCTTCTTAAACTCTATTCTATATAGTTTATAATCTAATTTTATGTTTGGTCATCTAGAGCTCTATGCGGTACATAGACTTTTTAGTATATAAAGAAAACTTTCTCATTATCTCACTCTCTCAAAATTTCCCAATTTTTTATACAAGAAATATCCGGTGGAAGAAAACTCCAATCCTCCCCTTCTCCACGAAACCGCGCACCATCGTCCTCTAATTCAACGCACTTTCTCTTCTCTGCCGGCGATGGCGCCGCCGTCGCCGCCGTCCGTTCCCGCCGCCCAACAAGTGCTGCAATTCCTCAGCACCGTTCTCTCTCAGCGCGGCCCTACCTCCCTCCCTTACGCCGAGGAGACCAAGTGGCTCATCCGCCAACACCTCGTCTCCCTCGTCGAAATCTACCAGTCGCTCCGCCCAAAAGTCTCATCATTCACCCACAACGATGGACGAACCCTCAATCTCCTCCAGGCCGACGGCACCATCCCCATCGTCTACGATGGCGTCGTCTACAACATTCCCGCCTCTATCTGGCTCGTCGAACGCTACCCTCTCATTCCCCCTTCCGTCTTCCTTAACCCCACTCGCGATATGGTCATCAAGCTCAATCACCCATATGTCGACCGCTCAGGCTTCGTTCATGCACCGTATCTCAAGAACTGGATCTATCCTTCCTCCAATCTGGTCGACCTCGTCCGCTTCTTATCTCAGATCTTCAGCAATGATCCACCTCTATACTCCCGCCAAAACCCCAGACCTAACCCTAACCCTAATACTATCCCCTCTCCCTCATCCTCGGCGAATCACTCGATCTCCAGCTACACTCCTCGGCCGCCAGCTCGGGCCGCTGAGGATCCATCCGAGGTGTTCCGCCGCAACGCCATGAAGAAAATCGTGGACACCGTTCATGCTGATAGCGCCGCGCTTCGGAAGATTCAAGAGGGGGAAACGGACGGACTCCTTGCCACCCAAGCTACGCTCCGGCGGCGGGAGGAGGAACTCGCGCGCGGGCTTCGCGACTTGGTTGGCGAGAAAGAAGGACTGGAACAGATGCTTCAGCTAGTCCTTATGAACACTGACGTCCTCGAAGCATGGATGAGGGAGAATCAATGGAAGTGGAATGGTGATGTTGATGCAGAAGACGCATTTGAGCCCGTTGATGCTCTTTCTAAGCAGATGCTGGAGTGCACGGCGGAAGACCTTGCGGTAGAGGACACCGTGTACTCTTTGGATAAGGCGTTTCAGGGCGGCTCAATTCCATTCGACATGTATTTGAAGAATGTGAGGGCGTTGTCGAGGGAGCAGTTCTTCCATCGTGCTCTGGCGACGAAGGTGAGAGCTGCGCAGGTGCAGGTGCAGGTCGCAAACATGGCGGGTAGAGCTTCACTGTATACTTCGTAGGGAGGAAGGAGGTCAGTTCAAATCTTCCAGTTTGTATTCATAAATTAACATTCTTGTTAGTTGTTATATATATATATATATATATGAATTGTGGTCATTAGGTTTGTTGGATTGGCTGTTTGAATGAAGTAATAATTCAGTGATGAATAAACTTTGTATGTGGTGTAAGTTGTGAAATTTTAGTTGGATTGGCACTGAAATTAGAATGAATCAAGTTTCTATTGAGGATTTCTGGTTGTGACCACTCCATGCAATAAATTGAAGGGAAATTTACATGCATACCACACAATTCTAATGTATTTACATATGTGTTGAATCCTAAGTTGTGTTTTGTGAAAACATAACTCGAGAGTTAGAGCTGGGAAAAGGCAGATGATAGAGATAAAGTAATTAAGGATGTTCTTGTAGAGAAACGGGGAGTGGTCCCTTTATTTGTCATTTTTGTCTCTTATTTTATAGAGGCGCATTTGTACAAATACAGAAAGGTGAGAATATAGAAATCCTCTTTAATACAATGAATATGCTAATTTATAGTGTTGATTTATTACCAAATCTGTTTTACAATTGGAATTTGAATATGTCGGTAACCAGCCAGTCGAGTTGTTTGGGTTCAGTCGACTGAGAAGATCGGTCGAATGACAATTGCGCTTGCCGAAGTAGAAGTTGGTCGGTCGACTAATTGCGATTGAGCTTCTTTGTAAGTAGCTTGGGCGGTCAGAGCTACAGGCGTGATCCATCGATAGAGTCTTTCACCATAGCATGTTGGTTTACTCCGACCGAGCGATCGGTTGTTGAATGATCTACTCGGATCATGTTCCTTTAATCTGATACTTCAATTTTTTGGCTGCTATCCTGAACCGTTCGATTGCTTTGTGATTTGTGTCATTGGTTTTCGTGTATACAATATGCAACACCCAAAGTTTGATATTTGCACTTATAACACCTGGTTTTCATAAACATATGCATGAAAAAGGTGCAATTCACCTTCAAAAAAAAATAGTGAGGGTGGTATTTTTGCTATGAAGTTAAACATTTGCGTGATATGAATATAAATATGAATGTTTAGGTGTTGGGTTTGTAAAGGCATGAGCATTGTGTGGTATGTATGTAAATGCCCCTAAATTGAAGGGCATTTACATACATGCCGCCCAATTTCTATATATTTACATCTCTAACAACTGAGCTTTACTTTTTTACATTTATACAACCCAAATCTTTTATATCATAAAAAATCACCATTTTAATTTTTAAAAAGTGAAATGCACATTTTCATGCATACATTGGGTGGCATACAACAACAACAACGCGCCTTTATACCACTAAGTGCGGCCGGCCACATGAATCCTTTTTTCTCCATTGTGTCCTATTGAGTGACATGTATGTAAAAAATATAAGTTTACGTGTTAGATATGTAAATACATAATACTTGAGTGATATGTATGTAAATCTTTCTAAATTGAATTGTGCATGTACATAATTAAATTTACTATAGATATTGACTATGGGTGTTCGATTGTTCTAAGAATTTTTATGATTCCTTAAAATTGGATGAATTTTGTGTTAGTTTTACATGCTCTACCTGCTCATGTCTTTTGGTGGACATAAACTCATCAGTGCGGCCTGGAGGACATACAAGTGTCTTATTTTTTTTTGGGATAATTACATACATAACACCCAAAACATTGCTATTTACAAAATCTAGCAGCAAGGTGATACTTTTGAACTACCAAATTGATGTATTTACACATGCTACGATAAAATCATTGATAATTTGATAAAAATGAAAAATATGAGTTGGGCTTTCATCATGAATTTTGATATTCCAGTGAGAATTTGAAAAAAGGATGAAAGAACGTGCTAGATTTGTAAATAGCATTATAAACAGCCCTTCTTTTGGAGTGATGTTATTGCTATATATATACATATATATAATTTCCTTAAGCTTTTAGAGAATATACTTATCATCACCATCATCATAATTTACATTGTATCAATGTGGTTTTATAAATAATCTGTAAGATATGAAGCAACTATTTAAAGCTTCTTTTTCTTCTCTTCTTGATGCAGTAAATTCTAGAGTGATTCTGATTTCTATTTTGGTTCATTTATATACATATGTACCACCCAATTCCTATATGTTTACATACCTAACCCGTAAACTCTACTTTTTAGATTTACAATATCCAAATATTTCACAACACAAAAAAATTCTACTATTTGGACTTCTAAAAATTGAGGCACATCTTCGCATGCATCAGTGAGGTGGCTTATATGTAAAAATTGAAGTTTAGGTGTTAGATATGTAAATACATAGGAATGGAGTGGTATGTATGTTAATCTTTCTTTTATTTTATTGAAATGTTACCCGTAAAGCAACTTTATATTGTGGTTTTGTTTAGTGCCAATTAGTATGGATATAAATAACATCATGGTGTGGAGAAGCTTGTTCTAAGCTAATTTTGAATTGGTTTTATGTATTGGATGTGAAGCAGGTAATTTTTTTTGTTTTATATTTCATTTTGATTAAAAAAAAAAGTTTGCGATTTGGACTTTTGAGCATTCTTCTTTTTGAAATTACAGTTTCCACCTTGATTTTGTAGAGCTGTTTGGTGGTAGTTTGAGACTAATTTGTATATTGAAATTTGGAAGACTTACATCCATACCACTCAATTCCTATTTATTTACATATCCTAACACCTAACTTGATATTTTTACATATATGCCACCTTATTTATGCATAAGAAGGTTTACTTTATTTTTTATAAGTTAAAATAGTGGTATTTGTTGTGTGATATGGAAGATGTCAGTGGTATAAATGTGAAAAAGAAAGTTTGGCTGTTAGAAATGTAAATACATAGGAATTGGGTGGTGTATATGTAAATGCACCTTGAAATTTTCCTTATTGTTGCGAGGTTGGTTACTTATTTTGTTGATTCCTCTTGTATAGCAATTCAATTGGTGAGGAACTTTACATCACCTTAGATCATAAGCATACGAGATGTTTGTTGTTAGTCAAAATTATATTAGGGGCATTTACGTACATACCACCTAATTCTTATTTATTTACATTTTTTTCATCCAATCTTTTATATCACACATTTAATCTTTTAAAAATCGAATAACTTTTCATGCGTAGGTAAGGTGGTATACAACAACAACAACAACAACAACAAGCCTTTATGGGGTCAGCTACATGAATCATTTTTCTTCATTGTGTTCTATCAAGTGTCATATTTTCATTTAATTCTAAGAGATTAAGATAATTTTTTATATAATATGCCCAATTTTTTTCTGATTTATCTTTGTCTTTCTTAACAAAAGTGAAATCTAAACATTTACTCTCCTAACAGGATCATCAGATGGTCGATGTTTAATGTGACCAGAACGTCTCATGGCATGAATCCTTTAAATCTTAGGTAAGTTGGTATGTACGTAAAAATTAAAGTTTGGGGGTTAGATATGTAAATACGTAGGAATTGAGTAGTATGTATGTAAATCTTTCATTATATTCTGCAAGACAAAAATTAATATTTTTTTCTAATGAACAAAAGCTTACTTTGCAATAGTTTGTTGAATAATTAATTTGTTTGGCTATGTTATGTGCATCTGATGTGCAATTATGAACTCTTGTCCCTATTTGATTTGAATGTGGAGGGAATGAGAATTTTTAGATGAATTGTTGTAAAATCAGAAATTATAGCTTCGAAATTTTTTTTTATTGAGATGATAGTTGGAGTAACACCTGTTGAAATAAGATACTGAAAATAGACATTAGAGGAGAAGATGCACCAAATCAAGCAGATGGGTAAAATTAATGTTGAAAGACCAATAACAACATCAACAACCAGAAATGCAAGCTTTTATCGCACTAAGTGTCGACTACATGAATCTTTTTATCCTTTTGAGTGTCATATTTTTTATTTAATTCTAATAAGTTAAGATCATTTTTTATACACTTGCACAAGTCATTTTAGGTCTATCTCTACCTTTCTTATTATATATCAAATCTAAAAGTTGTACTCTCCTAACTGGATCATCAAATGGCTGACGTTTAATGTGATCAAAACATCTAAGGCGACTCTCTCTAATCTTGTTTGCCACTAGAGCTATGCCAACCCTTTCACTGATATATTCGTATTGTATTTTGTCTCTAGTGTAAAGTCACTCAACAACCTAAGCATTCTCATCTCAACATCTCTTAACTTAGTTTGTGCTTCTTTTTTATAGACCAACATTCTGCGCCATAAAATAAAGTAGGTTTCACTGTCAACTTATAAAATTTTCCTTCAAGTCTAAGCAGTATTTTTCTATAACACAGTAGGTCTGATGCATTCGTCTTCTTCAGCCATCCAACTTGAATTCTACTCATAACATCCTCTTCTATATCACCATCACTTTAAACAATAGATCCGAGATATTGAAAATGTTCACTCATTCATGATATAATTAAAATCTTAGGTAGGACTTAAATGACCTTCGATTCTGAGCTCAAACCCAACCCTTTGTGATTCTTCAGTTTGACCAACCAATATAATCCAATTGATAGAATGAATGTAGTTGAAATAAGATTCATTGAAGCTGGTACANAACCCAACCCTTTGTGATTCTTCACTTTGACCAACCAATATAATCCAATTGATAGAATGAATGTAGTTGAAATAAGATTCATTGAAGCTGGTACATGATGCATTTGGCAGATGACTTGTCCTTCATGGAGAAGTGTGTTGAGCTCAATTTTCGTCCTAATAAATGGGGGCATTTACATCACAAAAATTTCTTATGTATTTACATATCTCAACGCTAAACTTTCATATTTACAAACATAGCATTCTATTCTTCAATATCACAAAAAAAAAATATTATTATTGTCACTTTTTAAATACATAAGAATTGTGAGTTAGGAATGTAAATTTTCCAAATAAATATTATTTGTCAATGAGATTAGGACATATAAGAGCTATTAGATATTTAAAATGGGCAAGATAGAGTATGCATAGGAACATGTGTGTGTATATCACTTGAAAATATATAAAGGGTCACAAAGCTAAAATGATATGTTGCTAACATAAGCTCTCTCAGAGACTTTAAAAGCAAATTTGGGGTTGAGGAGAGGAAAGTTAGCATTGGGACCACCTTCCATCTTCTTTTGAAGGATGAAGGAGAATGATACATGGTGGGTGGGCATGGTTGTGGTTTAGAGTTGAGAAGGGTTTAATGGAGGAAGATATATCACATATAAAGGTCAGCTCTCCTTTAAATTGGAGAAATTGAAGTATTGAGTATGAAACATATGCTCGGCTTTTGTGAATGTGGTTGAGAATATTAGAGATGCAGTTGAGATGGCAACATTGGTAAGTGACGGTGGATGAGTTACGGTGCTTGGACGATGGCGAATGAGCTGTACGATAGTTGGTCTATGATGTTAGGACGACGACTGTTAAGTAATGATGGTTGGGTTATGTTGTCAGGTGTTAGACAAGGCTATAGAGTTCTTCCTATCTCTCTAAATTTTGATTAAGGTTCATTTTATATGGAGATTGAGAGTTTATTTATAATTTTTTGTTAGCAATATTTTTTTTAGTTTCAACCAAAAATTCCAAAAACTTTATCAAATTGTTCAATCATAGATTATTTTTTTAGCATTTAAGCATCTTATTGACTTTAATACAACAAGAAGAAGAAACATTTATCCAACTAAGTGGGGTCGGAAACATGATCAATTTTCTCTATTGTGTCTTATGGAGTGTCATATTTTCATTTAATCCTAATAAATTAAGATCATTTTTTTTCTACAGCATCCTTAAGTTTTTTTAGGTTTACCTCTACCTTTCTTAACATAAGTTGAATCTAAAACATATACTCGCTTAACCAGATCATCAAATGATCTACATTTAAAGTAACCAATCTAAGATGACTCTCTCTAATCTTGTCAAGCCACTCATCCAAAGCATTCTCATCGCAGCAGCACTTAACTTCGTTTTATGCTTCTCTTTTAAAGGCCAACATTTTGCATTATAAAATATTGCGGATCTTAGCATCATCTTATAAAATTTTCTTTCAAGTCTGATTTATACTTTTCTATCACACAATAGG
>NEWO01000010.1:1472424-1491137 GCA_003013225.1 Phalaenopsis aphrodite | reverse complement strand
AAATCTTGGGACATGTTTGAATCAATAATCTCGCTGTTCTAGTTTGTTGTTGTATGTTTTAGTGCCAGTTAATCAAGTGGATGAATCGTTATTCTTCAGTGGATTGGCAGCTTGTCTCAAAATCTATTTTTTTAATATTTTTTTTAATCAGAGTTACTATATTTGAGGCTGTTTTCTTTTATGAATTCTCACGAAACCCAAATTGTTATATAAGCTAAATTATGTTCCTATAACTGGTCTTCATGCCTCTATTATTCATGCATTGCACCTTGCTGATCACCATTATTTTAGTACTTCAGTTTTTTATATTATATGTTGGGATTGTTTCGAATAATATGTTGGCTATATATTTTGTTTTAGGAAACTAATTTTTTATTATTTCTCATGTCATTGGTTATGTTTTCAGTTCCCAAGATTGGAAAGTTCAGTTGAAAATACCACCTCCTGACACACGTTACAAGACAGAGGTGAGGTTAAACTTTATCACTAAGTGTTTTATGGGAAGAAATTTCTAGATGTTTATGTTCTCTTTTTTCCTGAAATTGACAATATTTACATGAAATTTCATATTTAAGCGGCGAATCTATATTTTTTCTTAAGGGTTTCTCCTTGTATCAAGCGGCTTGAAGCAGTTATTGCATGCTTGAACTGAGCTTATCCTCTTCAAGCTTTTAACTTTAAACTCAGATTAAATGCTATAGGCTGTAAACATTTAATTTTTTATTTTGTGATGGGTATGTAAAGTATTTTGCTAATTGGTGACAGTGCCTGGAAATCTTTTTCTTTTACACTATTGGTTTTTGTTCTTGATGGACTGTTTAAATTCGTTATTAGTAGACCTTAGTGCCTACTCACTAGGCTAAGGTTTAGTTTTGCTAGATCTCTTGGCTAATGACTCACATCTTACTCCATGATAATCAAGCTTACTGTTTGATTTCTTAATTACTTGAATTTTTATTATTTATTCTATTTATTGTTTGGCAATGAAATACATTTCATAGTTTATTTAACACAATACTTGGCAATTGATTTCTTTGAATTAAACATATATGATCTAAATAAAATATGGCCTATTAATCAAAATAATGATGAGCTATCTTTATGTTAAAATTATCGAATATAAGATACACATCTTGTTTACTTTATTTTTATATACCTACATAAGTTATTCTATAGAATCTAGGTCTCCTACACTTCTTTCATGGATTACTACATTGTTAAATGGTGCTAAGGTTCATTGCACAATATTTATTTGAGATTTTTTATTATTGCGATTGTTAATATCAATATCATGATCATCATCATCCTGTCATCTCAAAATTTTGGCAATTTGAAGTGATATATTTATTTACATGGCTACTAAGATCTCAAAATTTTGACAATTGGATTGATTATGCTTATGTCTTTTCTGTCATTGGGTCCTTCAACAAACCTTGTGGGCTTTTTTGAGACATCGTTGCATTGTACGGATTGCAGGACAACATATTGACATTTTCAGTAGCATGTAATTTTATCTTTATGAATTTATGATGGTAAATTATTTGGAAAGTCAGAAGTCTCAAATTCTTGTGGTGTATCCCTTACCTGACCAAAAAATTGAATGTTGGTATGCATTCTTGTAATTACAATTACCCTTTTGAAGTATGAAATTTCTCTCTTTTTTTGTTGAACTCCGCCCAAAGCAAAAGTTGTGCTGGGATAGGGAAAGGGGGTTCTTCTGCCATCTCCATCTTTTCTTTTTTCTAATACAAAATGATTGTAAATTTTTTTTTCAAACTTATAATCCTATGCAGTACAGGAAAATAGATATTCATTGAAAACTTAAATTTCTTGTTTGTTTCTCTTACACTCCTGTGAGGAGATTGTGGATGGACTGGCAACTTGCTCTTTAGATCTCATGTTTTGGATTTTTCATATCTTGAATTACATGCCATAGGTAGGAGAAGGGAATAACTCGAAGGGTCCTACACCAAACAGATAAAGAAAGAGGGAATGAGAAAGAATTTTTGTTTATGTGATTGAAGCTTGAAATTTACATGAAATTTACATCTTAAGTCATGTTATTTATAGAATAATAAGTGTCAAGTTTTACAGATCCATAATCCAATTTAAGCGCACTAAATTGGAAAATTATGTCTTAGATTTCTTACATTTATTTAAATTATGGATAGTCGAAAAGTAATTTATGTTGATGTATAAGACATCTTTTTTCTAAATTCTTAAAATAAAAGTGCAAATAATTTTGACTTAAATTAAAGAAATATTTCATCGGACCTCTCCATAAAAGGTAGTCGGGCATGTGGGAGAAGGTGAGTCGCTTTGTAAAGTAAATTTTGCCAATTCTATATTCTTATGGATTTATTTCTCTTTTCTCTGTGTTGTCCAATTTATTTTGAACTTCAAATTGTAATTTTTTGGAAGCCCCTCCTCTAAAGTTAAACTTATATTTTTTTGGGGAGAGAAAAATGATTCAAATTTGGGTTATGTTAATAAAGGATGAGATTGCTTGATGGAATTCTCACAATTTATTTCCACTCTCTTTAGGCTCATAGGTTAGGGTGGATGATCAAGGTAGTGACAACTTATCATTCCCACTTCAAATGGGTTGCAAGGTGTAGAACTGAGTGTGTTTATTTCCTACCCCTAACTCCTCTCTCATTAGCCCTTCTCTTTCATACCCCTATATAACATATGGAAGATAATAAATTTGATGAAGATTATTTTTTTAAAAAATAATTTTAATATTGAATTATTTTCAAACTAGTAAACTATGTCAAGCATAATGATGCCATGATATTTTAAGAGAGTGTAAGTATGTTTGAAATTTTATTTAGTTATGGGTGGGATTTATGGGCTATGGATTATTTTGTATTTTTCTTGGTTGTTAGATTTGTGACCTATTTAAAACCTCTTCCTCTCATAGTTCATTGATTACTGTAATATAAATTGAAAATTTCAGGTTTCTTTTGGGAGTATTCTCTTGTTCTTTGTGCTATTGACTAGGAAATAGGTCATAGTGTAGTGTTGAAATCTGCCACAATCAATCAATCAACTAGTTCTTTGGTAGTTTTGGCTATTAGTGGGAACCTTGTAGCCCGCTTCATGTTGCTTGAGGACATTGTTTGATCTTGACCAGGCATAGGAGAGACTCCATTACTAAGAGGCTTTTAGTCATCTTGTTGTTCTATTGCCAGTTTCATGGACTCATGAGCAGATCTCGGATAGCCTGTATATTGCTTAGGTTCTTGCTATTCTTTATAGTGCTATTTCATATTGTCGAGCTCCTTTTTTTATTCTTTTAGTGTCAAAGTGGTATCATAGTTTGTAGAGAATATTGCCAATAAAGAATTCCTGATGTTTTGCTTTAATAAGTCATGTTGGAGGAGCTGCAATTTGAAATTTAGTGGTTGGCATCTATTGATGTGGGAGTGATGGGGCCTAAATGCTTATTCCTTTTGTTTGGAGGATAATTAAGATTGGGAGATGGAGAAGGTTTTTCATAATATGCTTTAAGAATCATCCAATATGGAGATGCTCTGCCCTTCGACACCAATGTGGGAACTGGGAAGGTGTTGTCATCATTTTGAGGTAAAAGTGAATCTGCTGAATTTTGGAGGTTTAAATTCAAAAGATTGCATTCATTGGTTGTGCATGGTGGAGCAAGCCTTTGATTATAAAAAAGTGTGACCTGATTGGTGGTAAGTTATTGGCCATAACGTAACAAAAAAGATTCTTTTTGAGGGAAAATTTGAAAATAAATAGGAATATTGAAGGCGAGGGCAGGTTATCACATGGGACTCAATGAAAGCATTACAATAGTGATATTTGCTCACTCATTTTTGTTAAGATGCTTTCTTTAAATTACATAATTTTTAACGAAAGGAATCAATGATAAAAGAATACATTTTTGATTGAGATGCTTTCATTGTGACATTTTATAGCCATGGGAGCACACCATTGCAATGTTCATGGGTCTTTTACATCTTGGAGTCACTCATGTGGTTCAATTTCAATGATATTGTACTATTTTTTATGTAATTAAGCTGCTCATAAGAATAGAACGATATTAATGGGCATCAAAGAATATTAATCCCTATTTATGCAAGATTTTAGTATGGCTAACGTTGATTCCTTTAAGAGGTGAGTTGAATTCTTACCCCGATGCTGCTCCAAATGACTAGTTCCAAGCTACAAACTACATCATGGTTAGCGACTCGACATATGATGCTCAAGCTCGCAACTATTTCAAGTACCTCATGTTTACTCATGTTGCCTCAAGTATCCCCAACTAAAGAGTAATTAGGCTTGTTTAAGAAATGACCTTAAAAAAATGGTGTAGTAGATGGTGCACTAGAAGTAGAAGAGGAGTTTTAAAGGATTGCTTCTTATTATTCAGAGTGTATTGAATGCTAACATTGATAATTAAGCGAAGTGGCTACACTGCAACGTTCTCCACATACTCCGTGTACTTTCTGAGAAAGGTGTGTATTATCATTATTTACAGTGGAAGCTACAAGGATGTTGTTTCTATTAAAATGGTGAATTTAAACCTTCTAATGCACAAATATCAAGACTCAAACAACCTTTTGTGGTTGCGAGAGGGGAAAAAAAAGATTAAAATGACAAAGTTTCTTTTGCTAATTTTCTTTTGGAATGAAACTTCAAGTAGAGTCATCCCATGATGTTCTTCTAAATGGTTGCAATGTCATTTGTTGTTAGGAACACCCTGACAGTATGACATGCATACTTTTCATGATGGGTATAGGATTATCTATACTTTGGAGCGAGATGGAGAGTTATTGTTGTTTATCCACTAAATGAAAGAGCTAATAAGGTTCCATTGATGTGTTCAAATTTATATTTACGAGGGCCATGCAATAATCAGAGTTCATTTATGCCGTAGTGATCCTTGAAGAGAGTTAAGTTGATGATAAAGAGTCTATGGAGGTTCAATCACTATTATAATAGCATCCTAATGTGTTCCTTATCGAAATACTTGCAGGATTGGTTCCTATATGTGATATATAGCATGTAATATATATATTTTTTGGTTGTCTTCTTCTATAGGCTTATGTATTCAATGTGACCTAAGGAGTATGAATAATTTCATCAACAAGTGGATGAGCTCATCTCGAAGTGATTGATTCGGGAGAGTGTCATTCCTTTAGCGCACTCATTTTGCTAGTTCCAAAGAAAGATGGCACTTCATAAAGCCATATAAAAAATTGAGCTGGGAATAAGATCACCATCAATTATCTCTTCATAATACCAATATTGGATGATACTTTTTATCAATTTCATGGGACAACAATCTTTTCTAGGATTGAGTTGTGTAGTGAGTGCCATTAAATTTGCATAAAGTTTGGAGATGGAAGATTACATTCAAAATATGGGATAAAAAATATGATTGATGATGATGCCATTTGACATTTATATTGTGCCCATCACATTCATGCACCCCTTGGCACAATTCTACTAAAGATTCATTGGAATGATCATAATGGTGTATTTCGAGCAACATCTTGGCATATAGTTGTACTATGGGGAATCATTTGCAATACCTTTAATAGATCTTTGAAATGTTGTGTTAACAAAAGTTGTAGGCCAACCCAAAGAATTGGTGTTTCTTGGAAAACGTGATTATCTTTCTTTGGTTTCTTATTTCTTGTGCAAGAATTAAGATGGATGTACACAATTATGGCACAAACGCTCTTCTTCGAACTCACGGAGTTTTCATTGGTTTGTCTTTTTATTGATACTTCATAAAACATTTCAAGTTGATGCATGCTCTCTTGATTGAAACTAAAAAAGTATAAATTTTGGTGGCCACCATATTCCTATGTTAGTTTCATTGCATTGAAACAAAAAGTACTAAGGCTCCTAAAATTTTAACAACATTTTTGAGGTAGATTGTGATGCCTGAATTGGGGGGATTGGGGTCATTGTAGTCAAGGTGAACGTCCAATCCCCTACTTCAATTGAAAACTTAGTAAGGCACTCATAAAATTTTTTCCATATTAGCAAAATATTTTATGCCGGTCTGGGCCTTAGAATATTGAGGTTACTGCATCTTAGCAAAATTGTTTTTACTTTTTTTTAATCATGAAACCCTTAAGTACCAGCATTACCAAATCAAACCTAATGTTTGGCGTGCTAAATGAGTAATTTTTCTTTAATCATTTCATTACATCTTTATTCACAATCTGATTGTAGAATTAAGTCATGAATGCCATTCACCTTTGACGTGCTCTTCTAAATGCATTAATCAATAATGGTTGATTTTGAGATGATATAAGAACTTTATCCCAAAGATGGAGATTTTGGCAGGAAATAATAATGCTATTAGGATGTTACTTTTTTGTATTTTTAACTTCAAGATGTAGGGCTTGGCAGATTTTTAAAATTTGTGCCTGGGTTTTTTGACCGAGTATAATCTGAGTCAATTTTTGAAAATTGGTTAAATATAAGATACAACACCACTTACTAATTTTGCACAGCTTGTGAAGACTTAATAATTTGGCTACAATCTTTACATAGGTGTAAGCTTCAATGATTAATTATCCGTCATGGTTTTGAGAGAGAACTTTTAATTAAGATTAGTTGATGGGTGCTGAGTGCTTAGCTTAAAATAGGTCATTATTTTTTGCTTAAAGTTGATAAGGGAAATGATGATGAACCCAATCAAAATTTTGTGGTTCTATTGTCATAGGTTGCAAAGAATCTCGACATTTTTTGCTAGAGAAGTTAATGTCCCAACTTGATTAAAGGACTTTTGCTAATGAGTATGTGTTTCATCGTTCAAGTTGGTCTTATTGACCTGGAATGAATAATTGTTTAAGGGCATTAATTTAAATTGATTTTAGCTAAGAAATGTCTCATGCCCTATCGAGTGCACTCTATAATAGTTTGCATTTATGGGATTGAGCCATCGAGAACCTTCTAGGTTTTGGCTTTGACTGAAATTTAAAGATATTGTTTCATTGCAAATTAGTCAGTCCGAGGGTTTTAGTCTTAAATATTTGTTTGTGATGCCATTCTACAGTAGAATTATTTGGTTAGAGGACGCTTACCACATTCTTAATGCATGAAGCTTTGAGAGCCATTATAGAGTTATGTTTAATTTGACAAAAGGCTCCTTTCGATATAGGGTTAATCTTAAATTCGTCACGGTCAACAAATTAGTATGGTGGGTTAATAGATATTTTCTTTAAGCTTTAAGAAATATATTTACCACTAAAACATTTTTGGATTTGATATATATTTTTTTATTTTCATATTTTGTTGACATTGGCTTAAAATAATTTTTTTTAAAAAAATTAGGGATATTTTGATCATAGAATTTGAGATTTTTTATTAATGTGGCCATTATCAGGAGTTATGCTTGGAGCATTTGTATTGAAATCGAAATTTTTTTTGTAAACAAACCTTTTCGATTATGATTGTACAAATTCTATGCCCATCATATGGCGGTTAGTTGATTTGACTTTGTTGTTTTGATCCTTGTTGACTTTACCCATTTGCATGTAGGGGAACAATTTCTTGGGCATACATATGAATTGAGCTTGTTTTGATGTTCATTGCATTATGGTCCCTGTAAAATCTTTCCCATCATGTAAAGAATTGGGTTTGTAGGCTAGAGTTGAGATTTCATCTTATGGTTATGACACTGAGTGCTTGCATTTTTAAGATAAATTTTTATTGTTGAAGGTTTTGTATGCTTTAGGAAAATATATGGAGCAACATAATTTAGCAAGATCAATGATCAATTTCCTGTTGACTCTGTTCTTTGGGACAAAAAGGATCGAGCATCAAAAGGGCAGGACATACATTTTTGCCTTATAGGCAAGCTGGTTCACTTAAGAACATCACAAAATATGAGGATTTGAGTTTATAGTTAAAAGAGAGTTGATTAATTTTTTAAAAATGGTCACGCTCCTTTAAATAGGGTTGCAAGGTTCTTGTTTGGTTGTGGATTTTTTTTAAGAGCACATTTCCGTGAGTTCATTTTCAAAGGCTTCAAGATACTACAGGGTGCATGCATGCTTTTTAAAGCAGTGATTTTCCTATTTTTTTCAAACCTTTCCTTCTTTTGAAATTCTTTTTTTTTTCATTTTGTTTTAGTGATGGAAAGGGCGGGAGAGTAAGCAGGAGATGTAAAGCGTGGGACGAAACAAAGGCGATGGTTATCAGATTTGACGTGAGTTGGAGGAACACCGACTGATATGGATGCAGCAGGAGCCGGCAATTTGGATTTTATGGAGTTGGTTTGTAGTATAACATGGAGTTGATTTGGCAAGTCTCTTTGACTGGAGGTATTGGTTGTTAGCGGCGAGTTAAAGAGAAGATTGTGCGTTTTTGGGGTTTGTGTTCAGGGTTGTGTGTGAGAGATGATGTGGGCATTGGGTGGGTGAGATAGAGACGCATGAGATTGAGAGATTTGCTCGCTTGTGAACTGAGGTCAGTGGGCCGAGCTTGCAATTATGAGCGATGTAGGTTTGTAGCTCAGTTTTATGGTATATCGATAGAGAGGGAGTTGAGTGCAAGCTGTGTGGAAGTGAGTTTAGCATTGTTAAGGCCCTTTTTAATTTTTAAGGCTGCATTATTTTCTTAAAATATAGAAAACAATATGAGGTTGGAGGGGATCTTAACATCACTATAAAATAGCGCGAGTGACCAGATTTTTTTGTATTCAACAATGGTATTAGATTTCTGATTTGAAATTATTTTTAGAATTAATTATAAATATTTTAAAAAAAGTTATGCACACATATGTATGTTTGTGTGTGTGTGTGTATCTTTATAAATATATTTAATGAGATATTATAATTAACTTTTTTTTTCTTTACTAATACTAACTAATAATAATAATAAGATATTTCTCTTAAACTTTTAATCATTTTTTTTATAAAATTAGGAATATTTGTAATAATGTATGTGGTTGTTAATTCTTGTTCCCATATTCTTTGTTCTTTGTGCATTTTAGATTTTTTTATTTTTACAAGTGTTCCATTAAAACTTCTTTTTGTTTTTGTATGGTGAGTTTTCTTTCTTTGACCTTTTTTGATGTTTTGCATGCATTGGTGAAATACATTTCGCAAAATGAAACCAAGCAATTTGATTGAGTTGGAGACAACTTGAAGTGTCCTGCAGAGCGCTGCATTTGTTGATTCACATTTTTGTTGTGTTCAATTAAATTTAGTTTATACAACAAATTATTTCTTGAAATAGCTTGTATTCATCAATGTTTACTGCAATATGCTATTCTGCTTGTATGCCATAATTAAAGATTTTATAGTCCATTTTGGAATGAGAGAAGACAAGTACTCTAGTACAAGAAAATTTTATCGGTTTTTTTATAAAAATTCTTGACCGACTTATCAAGGGATATATGATCTCCCATATTGCCAAAAAAAAGCTAAAGAACATGGGTGTACACTCCTTTGCCAATTTATGTGTCACCATGAATGGATGTAAGTATGATTTTTAATAGTTTTTCTAAACATAATGAAGTAAAGATTTGATTAGATGGTGTTGGATTCAACAACAACGACATGAATCCTTTTCCTCCATTGTGCCCTATTGAGTTTCATATTTTCATTTAATTATAATCAATTATGATGGTTTTGAATTGATTCTCTAAAATGTTGCACTTTGCTTGAGCCCTCAAGGCCAAGATTCCTTGTGCATTGTTGATCCTTACTTTTGCAAACTCTTTCATTTACATTGTATTCCCAAATCTTTTACCTTTGATAGTGATTTCGGTCTTAGTCACCTTTTAAGCTCACAATTGATCTGCTAGGCAAATAATTGGTGAAAATTCTTTTGAATTAGGCGAATGAATTAATTCCCATTAATCCATTTGAGCTTATCCTTATGACTACTATAAGAAAATTTAGTTTGGAGGCAAATAAACTAGTTGAAGATCAAGAAGATCAATAAAAAAATAATGAAGATGATTACGAATCAAAATACAAACTACCAACAACAAGCTAACATACTTATGCTTCACTTAAAGAAGGACATCGTGTTTGAATTTATTTTTTGAAAGGATTGGTTCCTACCAATTTTTTTTGTAGAGCTAAAACCCAAAGCGGAGGGTCCATCCTGATTATTTAATGCACTGGGGAGAATGCCTACAAAATTGACTTTCTAGGAGACATTAACGTATATGCACTATTAATGTAGCTAATCGTTCTTGCTATTTTGATCAAGAAACACTTTGATCAAGCGCGAGTCTTCTCCTACCCACACAAAATGGCAATCATGTTGTATGAGCGGGGTTATGCTTGTAATTTTCTTTTGTAAGATGGGTGTGGGAATGATTTTATGAGCTCTGAGGTTATTGTGTGTGTGTGTGTGTGTATTTATTTATTTATTTTGAGGCTCAGGGTTTATTTAAACCTCCTACCTCTTGTATTTTATTCATTTAGTTAAAAATCATAACTATTATGGAAACCTATTGAAGTAAAGTTTGTAAATGTGAAAGTTTGTTCACTTTTACGGTCTTATTATAGATAAATTTTATATATTTTTGGAGAAGTTGGTAGTTTGATATTTATGAATAATAGGACTTTAATAGCTGTGGTTGTTTCATGAAAATTAAGAGCTTACTTTTATATTATTCTTACAATTTAAGGTTACATTGTTTTTCTTTTATTTTGTTATAATGTAAAATGAAAATATATTTGATGTTTTTATATATTATTTTTCAAAACAAAAAGTTTAAATCAAAATTTTTTAAAGATCTGAACACCCCTACCTCATTCTCTCTCTCAATTCTTAATGCATTCAAACATTATTTTTACATCATTCTTTCTCCCTTATCCAACCGAGAAACATCCATTCCCCCTTGTTCTCACTCTTTTTAATTAGTCGAACATATGTTTTCCCTGTTCTTTTCCTCCCCTTTGGCACAATCCCTAATTATATAAACCGCCAGCATCCTCCCGGAGATTTCCAATATTAGATTCCATTGCATCCAGCATGATCAATTCTCACGCATCATTGTTCTGATAATCCCTTCGCAATTCAGCTTTTTGGAGGAAAAAGAAACATTGTTTTGAGAATTTTAAAAATATCTAGACTTGTATTTTGCACTTTCAATAATAAGATAATTTGCCTAGAAAAATGAAAAAAATGGATAAGTAAGATTATTTTGTTATCATTTTAGTTGTGATAAAAAAAAATTTAAAAATTCCAAACGGGTCTCGGCTTACAAGAAGTTATAACATGAAATTATTGGAGATGGTGATGGAATAAAGAATGAGTGGTGTGACAAAGATTTCAGAAAATCAAGTTAGTGTCTGCAAGTACGTAGAGCAACTATGGAGGCTAGTTTTCTATTACGAAGTTCATGGAATAATATTAGAGCAAGTAAAGGATCGTTTTTTTTATTTTTTTGGCCGTCGTTGAGAAATGATAAGATTATCTCGAGAATAGATTTAGAGGATGTTTAGCAGAAAAATGCAAACTTAAGATTGTTTAAAGTTACTAGTATGCAAGGGATAAGCTATTAGTGTTTGAGCAATTCTGAAGGCACTAAAGAACATCTAATCAGAACAAGTTTTCATTAAGAATTAATTTAAATTCATTATATTTTTTTGTATTCATTGATAGCTTAGAGTTTTTATTCCACTAAATGCATTGATGACTGAGTATGATAAAAATCAGAATACTAGAGGTAGGTTTGGTCAAGGCTTCTCAGAATTAGTTCAAGCTGAAAGATCTATTAGCCTCATATCGTTAAGAGCCTGGGAACTGCTTCAAGGAAGAATAAACCCGCAGCTTTTATTGGTTTTTGAAGGTGACCATTACTTCAAATATTTTTAATTAAGAAGACAGTAATTACGAAGTTCATATTGAACTTGAGGCCTACATAGAATAGGCACCAATCATTGATATGGCTAGTCATTATATTTGAAAATAAAATAAAATGCAAATGAAACTTTAATTAATTTACTCTTTTACTGTTTTACTTTAGCTGAATTATGTCGTCATTCTATATTATCCTTAACTACATTTCGGTAGCATGTTTATTATGAACTTTTAAATTAGAAGAATGGCAGGGGTTGTATTATTTTTAGTGTTTTGTAGGATTCAAATTAAATATATACAAGTATTTATATAGGATATTTGGAATGCCCCAGAATGACCATTTTTGGGCAATTCCAAATATTTATAAAACTTGTAGCTTGTGTGCTAGCCTTACCAGCCTGATGTTGTCAGCCATCGTTGTTGCCTACCCGCCACCCGCTTGTGCTCACCCCTACTCCCTGAAACAGTTGCCTCCCACCTGCTGCCTCTGCTTGCTGCCACCCTTCATCTACCATCATCTTTGTAGTTTCCTATTGCAATTGTCTACCATCACTTTCTAGTCATGCTTTCATTGCATTTCAAAGCATTTGAAATGTATTGTACCATATAAAAAATATATTTTAATGCATTTATTTTATATCTAACCAAACAATTCATGATTTTTTGAAATACACTCATTTCTCCGCTTTTCTAAAGTGTATGTATTTTAAAATAATCCGATCATATAGGCCTGAGAATTTCTGTAATCTTCACTATATCTTCTTGTTTCTCCATCACATGGTTCATGCTCTCTATGAATGATTTGTCTAAAAGGTTAAGTTTGGTTATAAAGTAAATGTGAAATTTAAAAAATAAAGTAAATTTTTTAAATAAATGAAAGGGGGATTGGAATTAGGATAGCAATGATGGAGAACATGCTATTTAATGTTAATGTATGTAAAAAGAATGCATATTAATATTGATATTGTTTTATTTTATAAAATAGAATAGGTATAAAGTTGGGGATATCAACATTTAGAATCATGCTATTTGATAGAAATGGTTAATTCATAGATGAAAATTATATAGATTTAAAAAATTGTACGTGCACAATGAGACTAGCAAATTTAATTTTTTTTATCTTTGGCGACGAGGAACTAATAACAATGTTGATTATTGTAAATATAAAATGTAAAGATGATGTGGGGAATTTAGGTAGAAAAAAATAAAGAAATACTTATTGCTGGAGATTGTGTGATAACATCTATTAAAGAAGAAATTATATATGGAACCTTATGCGCTTGAGGTATATTTATGGAAGAGCTATGAATGCACCCCTAAAACAAGCAGTTGATCATATTAATTGATCATATTAATATGAAAATAGTAAAGAAAAATGAGTATTTCAAAGCCAAATGGTTTCTAGTTGTGCAATAACATTTACATGACATAGTTATCACCATGTGCCACACATAATAGGGACTTCGTTAAAAGATTTTGGAGAAATGGACCAAAATAGTTCACTGACTATTTGTTGGAGGTCATTTTAATTCTTGACTTTGTAAAATGCTCAATTTAGTTCCTGAATTTTTCTAAACATGGAATAAAGTAATTCATTTTCTTAATTTATGGAAAATGAAGTTAATGGTTTAAAAATGAAAATTATTTTAGGAAAATATATTTTATTTTTGGGTTATTTACATGCATAACACCCAATTTCTTTGTATTTATATATATAACACCTAAACTTTACTTTTTTACATTTATTCCACCCAATTCTTTCATATCACACAAAATATCACTATTTTAGCTTCTTAAAAGTGAATTGATTATTTTCATGCATAAGTAGGGTGACATATATGTAAAAATTGAAGCTTAGGCGTTAGATATGTGAATACATAGGAATTAAGTGGTATGTATGTAAATCTTCCTTTATTTTTTGAATTTATAGTAAATCTAATTTTTTAATTATTTTATTTCTGTGTGCAATGGTTAATTCTGCACACAACAATGACAAATTGAGATTGTGCAGGCTACGGAGTGGGTTAATTTTTTATAATAAATTATTTTGTTTGATGTTTTGATTATTTTGATTCCATTTAAAAGTCATTGTGTATAATTTTTTATTATAATGGAATTATGATGAAAAAAATATCAAATAAAAATTATTTATTACCAAAAAATAATTCTTTACTTTGCAAGCTCAGAATTCACTAATGTACATGAAATTGCTCTAAACCAAGAAATATAGTAAAAATAAAATTAGATTTATTATCAAATTTCAGAAGAAAGCATTTATTAAAATACGCTCATTTGAACATCATTTGTTTTAATTTCTGTTAATTGAGATGTCAAGGCTGTCTTGGTCTACGTCTAATGTTTCGCCTTTTTTGTATTTTGGTACTAAATAACACTTCACAAATAGTACGTGAACTATTTAAGCCCTTTCTCAAAGATTTATGAAGCCAACCTGAAATAGTTGGTTCAAGCTTTCTAATGAAATTGGATGGAGATATTGATATTTGTGGGAATTGAATGGATTGGGCATTGTTAAAAGTTTATGTTCTTTTAACCACTAACTTTTGTTAACTAGGATTGATTTATTGAGCATTCCTTTTATGAGATTTACTTCCCATTGAATCAAAAGTCTTTCGATTCAATGCGGATATTGTATCATGTAGAGGTGATTTTAATTTGTGTGAATTGATCTAAACTAGAAATTGAAGATTTCTAATTTGACACAAGCCAAAATTGTGTTAATCAAGCTATTATTGTTTGATTTTGAGTTGAGTTTAGAGTTTGTTATAAGAATGTCTATTTCTTATTAAAAAAAAAAATTTAAGCCGTTTGTTCGGATTGCTTTCCTTGTAGAAGTATTTGAAATGGACTAAAGTGTCAAGATAGTCTCCTAATTATTTACATGGGACAATTTTAGTTTCAAAGTTTATAAAATTTTCAAATTAGTTCTCGGATCCTTTTATAATGAGTTGAAATAGTCCTCAAGAATGAATATTTTAGCTCTCATTAAATTAATCTAGAGGAATAAATTGGTATTTTTATAGACTGGGACATGGCACCCTACAAAAATTTGGGGGATTGTTTGGACACTTTTCTCATTTAAAATGTATATATAAGGATTTATGATAAAATATAACACATGTAAATCATAAATTTATTATTTCATGTGTTATATAATTATGAATACTGATAAAAATACACATTTAAATCATAAATTTATTATTTCACGTATTATATAATTATGAATACTTATATATGTACACTTATATATGCATTAACACTTAAGTATTTGCATTTATGTATATTTCAAATTGAGTCAACCTGATTATTAGTAATCATGTTCAATTCAATCGTATTGATTTTGATTTCGAGCCGATTAAAATTTGAGTTATTATCGTGCAAGCTTTTAGTTTTGAAAATAACTAGCAACCTATTAACACAACATATTTTTTAACCGAACAGGAGTGACTTGCTGAATCCGAGATATGAACTTTCCTATTTTACCGCCAATGCTTCTTTAGTTTCACTTTTTACCTCAAAATTTTAATTAGTATTATGCAATAATTGGTTGAATTTATTCCTGCATAATTTTTTTTGCTCAACCAGATAAAATGAATCTTCTTGTTAACCGGATATTTTACTTGAAATTCGAATTTTTATATCACCAGGCATATTCCTCTGAATCTTCATTAAGTTCTCTTTTCATCTGCAAAATTTCAAATGTTTATTCAATATGGGTACTCTACCATACTTGCTTTATTAAACTTTTTTTGAGTAATAACTGCTAATTCTGTGTGTTATTTAACCTCAGGATTCATTTTTCCTCTTGAGAAATCATAACATTATGTGCTAACTGGCAAAATTTAGACCTAGCTTTGTTTCTATTTCTATCAGAATTAAAGTGTATAGCCTCTTTATTTTACTTCTAGGATGTAACTGCAACAAAAGGAAATGATTTTGAAGACTATTTTCTGAAGAGGGAGCTGCTTATGGGTATATATGAGAAGGGATTTGAAAAGCCTTCACCCATTCAGGAAGAAAGCATTCCGATTGCCCTAACTGGACGAAACATTCTTGCTAGAGCGAAAAATGGGACTGGGAAAACTGCCGCTTTCTGCATTCCAGCATTAGAAAAGATTGATCAAGACAAGAATTCTATTCAAGGTTTCTGCAAATGCTCAAAAACTGCTCATCTTTATTGTAATAATTGTATATTACTCAATTGTCTACCTCTGATTGTCAACTATAACTTAAAACATTCCTATTGTTTGAGTGCTTTTGCTTTTAGGAAGATTTGCGTGCATACCACTCAATTCCTATATATATACATATCTAACACCTAAACTTGAATTTTTACATACATGCCTGCCACCTTACCTATGCATGAAAAGTTGTATTTCACTTTTTAAAAGTTAAAATGGAGATGTTTCTTATGCGATATGAAAGATTTGGATGTTGTAAATGTAAAAAGCAAAATTTAGGTGTTAGATATGTAAATATCCTTCCTTTTATTATGCATATTTTTGCACCACTAATATACACATCCTTGTGCAACTTCAACCATGCATATGCCCGTGCACCATGTTGCATGTCATTTACAAGTTTTAGGGGCTGTATGGTACTAGCTTGAGTGGCTTTAGTAAATCCTATAAATCTGGATTTACTTAATGCTGCCAACAATAGGATTTGGTAAATCCAGGTTTTAAGGCAAAACTAAGAAGGAATTGGATTTACTAAATCTTAAATTTAAAATTGGCTTCTATTATATATATATATATATATTTTTTTTTTTCGCGGAAAGATTCAAGTTAAATCCTACTTAAATCCTACTTGATATGCATACCCTTGCATTCCTCAAATGTTAAAATTTATTGTGTAATCAACCTTGGACTGGTATCTTTCTGATATGCAGTTGTCATATTGGTTCCTACAAGAGAGTTGGCTCTTCAGACATCTCAGGTTTGTAAGGAGCTCGGGAAGCACTTAAAGGTTCAGGTAATGGTAACTACTGGAGGAACCAGCTTGAAGGATGATATCATGCGCCTGTATCAACCTGTCCACTTACTTATTGGGACACCGGGACGAATCCTAGATCTCACGAAGAAGGAAGTTTGTGTTTTGAAGGATTGTGGCTTGCTCATTCTGGATGAGGTATGGTTAAAAATGGTATTAATTTTGCTGAGTTTTGATTTTAATCTTATTTGCTTGCTTGAAGCTGACTGATTTGGGCTTGATTTGGTTTTGTTTTGATTTTCTCAAAGAAACCAAACCATAGTTTTGATATCAAGGAAAAAAATTAACAACCCTTCTTTTCACACTTGTCCCCTTTGTTTGCTTGGTACATTTGGAGTAGTTTTCTCTTGTTTAAACTCGTGATTGTGCCAGAAAATGTTAAACTTTTAGAGATTTAATTATTATAGAAGTTATGAGTTTGACTTTTTATTTAATTTTGTCGTCAAGATAATTTCAACGATATAATCACTCTTATGCAAGTTGAATTGGCCATTGTATGACACGTTAAAGTTCTCTTTTCTTTTCTTTATTGCAAGATATTGTTTTTCCATTTCCCTGGAACCAAGGAACGCCTGGAGGTTTTCTTGGTGCCACTATCTTTTTTACTGGTGTAGCTTATAGAAAAAGCTTTCCATGTGTAGATATCGCTGAATTATTTATGACATCAATGGTTCAATAGCATGCTTTAAATAAGTTTGCAGTATCAGGTTCCCTGTCATGCTTTTGGTGTGTGAGGTGTATGATTATTTGCTTGATGATTGTTTAATTACGAGAGTTTGTGGGTGTCATGATGTGTTGCACACTTCAACGAATGAGGCCCAAACCACCTTTTTTCTTTTTTTAGAAAATTCTATGGAATTTCTCTCAACTAGCTCCAACTGGCCTCTGCTTCCATGCCTCAATAGTCTCCACCTTCAAGCTTGTCTCCAAAAGCCCCTCTACCCACAGACAATGTGATTCCATAACTAGTAGGGAAAATAGTGGAAACATAAAAACAAACTTTCATTGATATTAAAATAAGATTACAACATGACTCGAGTGGAAATAACAATACAAGACATAAAAAGACACAAATAAACACTCCTAATCTTATCCCATTGGGTGGTGGAAGCCAACTAGAGAGATAGGAATGATTAGGAGGGATGAAGGCAATCACGTGAGGTGGGTGGCAGCGAAGGGAAGGTGCGGAACTAAAGGGATAATAAGTGGGAAGGGTTTTAGGTGGGTGAAAATGGTAGCAGGGGGTTTGGGAGGAGCTTGAAAAGGTGTTAGGAAGGCGGGGCAATAGTAATAGCCTACAGGAAGTGGGAATGGTTGGGTGTCGGGGTGACAGTGGGAGAGTTCGGCGGCAAAGGAGTGGAGAGGAGAGGGTTTGGGGAAGATAGAATGGGAAGATACAATCACCACCTCGGAGAGGATGCAATCGGAGAACTACCACTTTCTCAGATACAACCCCACATAGGGGAAAAAGACTCCACACAAGAGATATGAAACTAAACTCAAACACAACTCAAATCTGACTCCCACATACACAAAGACAACAATTTATTTACTTCTAAAGGAACCTTCTACACAATGGACGAGAGTGGGAGGCCAATAAAAATCCAAAAAACACTCCAACAACCTATTGAAGCTTTTCTGGAGGCGATGCTACTTCATGGATCGGGACATTTTGTTATCTACGTCTACTACCTTCGCGAGGAATCTCCCGCTCGCGAACCGTTGCGAGAAATTGTGATTTCCCCGCCCCACTTCTGCAATTCTAAGCGGGTTGGCCTCGTGATTTGAAGTGCTCGAGCCGTGTGATGTTTTTAGCCCCCGAACCGTGCGTTGTTTTAGCGCATGTATTAGTCTCTTGGGATTGGGAGAGCTTCGAATTCATAGTCGAA
>NEWO01000010.1:1453404-1464508 GCA_003013225.1 Phalaenopsis aphrodite | reverse complement strand
TTAAGTATTCACACTTTTATTTTATTTGAACGAATCACACAACCAGTTTGTGCTTAAAGATTAAGGGTCTATTTGGGGCAGTTGCAGCTTATCCAACTTAAGCGGCTTATCCTGATAATCTGCTGATGACCAGCTAATCTGGATAAACTGACTGACTGTTTGGGTAGTGTGTTTTGAGAATAGCTGATTTTGAATAAATGACCAATCTGCCCTGTTATTGATAAGTTGTTTAGATGTTTGGTTCGTGCGTTTTGTAAACAACTTATTTGCAAATTTTTTTACAAATTTACCAACCTTCTTATAAAACAGTAAACACCCAACATATTGTTATTACCAAGCAATAAAAAAATTCAGGTTTGGATCATATGCCCACTTATTATAACAAAGTGCAGCAAACACTTCCTATTTCATCTAAAAACTTTATTTTTACCATCCCACATATGTTAACATAAAACCCATATATAACAGTAGTCGTGCCAAACAATTTTCACATTTCAATCCTTCAACATTTATAAATCTTAAATTACCGAAAAATTTACAAAATCCTAAGCTAGTCTCTGCTTCTAGCCAATCAGCCTCTAAATACTACTCCCGAGTTAAATTCTACTTGTAGCCAAAAAGCCCAATTATGTTTAGCATTAACATCCTCGATTTGTTAATATCTCAAACTAGATACCTTTGAGTTAAAGTAGAGAAAGCATTTCACTTGTCATTGTGGCTCAACCACAACAAACAAGCAATTGCAGTTGAAGGCAATGAGAAATCATGAATTCAGAAATAACTCTTACCCGTGGACAGGAAGCGTATACAGAAATAACTCTAATCTGTCGCTAGATGCCACCAGTATGATTTTAGGATTAGGGTTTTTGGAGGGAGCAAAAGTGGTCCTGAAGACAATGCGAGAGCTAAGCTCCCTCTCGACAAGAATGCTACGGCGATAGCAGTCCCACCGTCTCGTGTCTCCTCCACCTCCGTCAGTGATCTTTCCGACCTCCATGATCGAAGTATCAGACCTCCACCGAGTTTCAGAGAGTAAGGATGCGTATGAGAGCACGGTCACGGGTTGCCAAGCAAGGTCACGGGAGTAATTATTAGATCGAAAACGAGGACCGCGGGGCTCGTCCTGCGGTCCGCGTCTTTCACAAATTATAAAGCGCACTTTAGGATAATCTGTTAATAAGTGCGAAACAAACGGCAAGACAGCGTTTTCAAAACGCCGCCCGCACTTATAAGCTGCCCCAAACAAGCCTTAAAAATTAGAAGAGGAAATTTTATTCATCACCTATTTTCTTGATAGCCATTATAATGAAACTTTACTTATTCTCATTTAAATAATTGCACAATATGAACTTGAAAAGTTGTGCATGGAAGTAGAATGAAGCTTTGGTTAAGGACATCAATAACATTACCCCACAGTAGAGGCTTAGGTACAACAATTTACCCAAAGCTATGTTTACCCATAATAATAGCACCCAAGGAAGCAATGTCGCATAACTCAGCAATGTTTAGAAGCAGGCATCACATTAACGAACTTGTTAAGGTAGTCAACCCAACACCCTATCGAAGTAAACAGTGAACAAAGATTGTAGAAACCATACAACTTGTTGGAGCTAAAATGAACAAAGTGATCATTTGATTTTATTTATTTTTTTTTGTTTAAAGCCCCAGACAATCTAAGAATGGTCGATTTAGTCCTTCAACTCATAAAATACAGGTCAAAATGGTCTCTCTGTTAAAAGTGTTAAAAAATGAATTTAAAGTGAAAGTGTGATGTCAGAAAATAGGATATTTTAGAGATTAATATATTGAAATATAATAAATGAGTTTTTTGAAGTTTTTTATATTTTATAAGTAATTTATTAATAGAAATCTCTAAAATTTATAAATTTAACTTGTATTAATTTCATCATAGATTATTTAAGTAATATAAATGTTAGAATATAACCAAGGGAATTTGTCATTGATACAAAGAGGTTTATATGTACCCATTACAGAATCTACTAGCAAGGAAAGAAATAAATGCAAGATACAATAGAAAAATGAAAGGAATAATAAAGAACAAAGCCAATAACTATGAATAAACATAAGTTAGTAATGACTCTTACTAGCCATTAATATATATTCTAATATTCCCCCCAAATTGAGGCACAGATGTTAGTTATGTTCAACTTGAATTTGTAGTCATCGAACAGTGGTCGATGAAGGTTCTTTATGAAAATATTCACATGCTGGCTATTGGATGGCAAACAGAACACATTTTTCCGGACATGAGCTTTTCCTTGATGAAGTGTTGGTCAACTCAACATCTTGGTGCGATCATGATTGACCGAGTTGTGAGCAATGCTAACAGCTGTCTTATTATCACATAACAAGTGTAGAGGGATGGAGACTGTCATTTGCAATTCATGGAGCATAATGCGTAACCAGAGAGCTTCACAGATTCCAAAGGATATGAACCAAACTTCGGCTTCAACATTGCTCCCAACAATCACTGACTGTTTTTTACTTTTCCACGTGACAAGGTTTCCCCACACAAATGAGCAGTATCCTAAGGTAGATCGTCAATCATGAACGAACCCGATCTAATAAAAAAATGAAATGAATAATAAAAATCAAAGCTAATAACTCAGAGTAAATAGAAATTGATAACAACTATTACTAGCTATTAATATATATTCTAATACCCTCTCGAGTTAAAGCATAAATGTCAGTTATATTCAAGTTGGATTTGAAGTCATCAAACAGTGGCCGAGGAAGGTTTTTTGTGAGAATATTCACCAATTGGCTACTGGATAACGCACATTTTTTCAGACTCAAGGTTTTCCTTAATGAAGTGTTGGTCAATTTCAACATGATTGGTGTTATCATATTGGACCGAGTTGTGAGCAATGCTAACGACTACCTTGTTATGGTAGAACATCTGTAGAGGGACGGAGGCTGCCATGTGTAGTTCGCGGAGCATGATGCGCAATCGAGCTTTACAGATTCCTAGGGATATGGACAAATTTGACTTCAACAATGTTCCAGGCAACCAATAACTATTTTTTTTCTTTTTACTTTTACATGTGACAAGGTTCCCCACACAAATGAGCATTATCCGAGGTAGATCGTCGATCATGGACGAACCTGACTGAATTAGCATCTGTGTAAACTTTAATAGAATGAGAGGTGTGGCATTAAAAAAAAATTAACTTGTGCCCAGTGTGCTTTTTAAATAGTAAAGAATCTGGTGGACAACTTGGAAATTGTGCTCATATGGATCATACATGAATTGTTTGACTATACCAACTATGACACTTATCGAGTCGTGTATGGGCAAGATAGATGAGTTTTCCGACAAGACGTCGGTAGCGAGTCTTGTCTATTGGGTCTGCATTGGGAGCATCAAGAATTTTTTCATTGGGATCCATTAGGACAATCACTGATTTGCACAGGAGAAGGTTGTTCTATGTCTATAAGTCAATCACAAATTTTCGTTGAGACAGACAAATGCCTCGAGATGTTCGAGCAACTTTCATGTCTAAGAAGTATCAAAGAGATCTCAACTCCATTTTAAAGGAATCAACAAGAATTTCTTTCAGAGATTACTTGTCAGTACAATATTGTCGACATGGATGATAAGAATAACTATCTGGTCAATTTAGGAATGTTGGAAGAAGAGAGTGTGATCGATTGAGCCTGAGCACCTTTGTAAAGTTGTCGAACCATGCCAGTGGTGATTGCTTCAGTTCATAGAGGGACTTTCACAGTCTACATACTTGCCCCTGGGAGGTAGTGGAGTCAAGGCCTAGAAGAAGGGTCATGTATATGTCCTCTGCAAGATCATCATTTAGGAACGCATTCTTGGCATCAAGCTAGAATAAGGGCCAATCTAGATTTATCGCAATGGATAATAGGACCATAATGGTTTTTAATTTAGCGATTGGAGAAAATTTTTCCTCATAGTCAACTTTGTAGGCTTGTAAGTACTTTTGGCGACCAAGCATGCCTTGTTGCTTTCAAAGGATTCATCTAAGTTGAACTTGATGCTAAAAATCTATCTGTATCCCACTACTTTCTTGCCCCAAGGAACATCAATGATGCCCTAAGTATGGTTCCGCTTGAAGGGCATTTATCACCTCCACGTTGGGTCAGTTAGGTTAGCCTCAATATTAGATAGGATTTGATGATTGGTCAAGACAGTAACAAAAGCTCTTTAGGTCGGCGATAAACTACAAAAAGGAAAATAATTTGTCATGGGATGGAGAAAGCATGTCCGACTGCGTACATTATTAGAGGAATTAACTTTCTCATTTGTAGTAGTAGTGTTGGGGATGCTACTCGGAGGGGATTCAGGTTTGACTAGGGGTTGGCGAGATCCATAGTAGGTGCACCAGAACGAGTGCATCGAGTGTAAACACGGAGAGTGGGAATAGGAGAATGTGGAACTAAAGGGACAGAAGACTCCTTAGTGGTAGGCAGAGGGGTCCTTGGTGGTAGGCTACGTGAGGAGAACATCTGCATGAGTAGAGTAAGGAATAGTGTCAAAGAACTTTAGCTCTCCCACTGGAGGCCGAGTTAGGAAAGTATGGAACATTTTCAAAAAACATAGATTTTATTTGTGGTATGGTCAATGCATCGATAGTTTTTTTAGTTGCAGAATATCTAAGGAAAACACATTTTATGGACCTGGGATCAAGTTTACTCCGAGTTGGAGCCGTGTTTCAAATAAATGTCGTGCACCCAAAAATTTTTTGATCTAAAGTGGAGAAAGCTCAATTGGTAGGAAATTACGAGTTCAAGAAGGCTAAAGAGGTTCGGAAGTTGTGAATTTTTTTAGGAAACTTTGTTGGTGAAATATGTGGCGGTAAGTATGTGATCATTTCAGAAACGTTTGGGACATTAGATTGAAACATAATAGAGCGAGCAACATCTAGATGTTGGTTTTTCCTCTCGTCTACCCCATTTTGTGGAGTGTAGAGTGTTCTCATTTGTTTTTTTAAAATATAAGTATGTGTACACGAGCTATGATGGAGGATGTCTTTGCTTATCAAGAATTCTCTTAATATAGAGTCACAAAATTCACGACTATCGTCGGTTTGAAGGACTTGAATAAGAGTTTTGAATTGGGTCAAAATGAATGTGTGAAAATTTTTTAAGGTGACTGTAATTTCATATTTGTTTTTTAAAATATATACTCACGTCATCTGAGTGTGGTCATTAATCAAATTATGAAACTATCATTTATTCGTGTAACTAGGAGTACGAGAAGGTCCCCCATTAGTCATTGTGATTAAGTAAGAAAAAAACGGAAGGAGTATAAATGTGGGGTGGATAAGGAATACGATGATGTTTAACTAGATAAATTTCACATTTGAAATTAAACAAATTTCTATTAGTAAACATTAGTGAATATATATTTTTTGAGATACTGGAAAGTGTAATAACATAATAAGACATTCAGTGGACCAAGATATACTGCAACTACTGTGTGGAGTGTTCTCATTCTGTATGCTCTCTTCGAAGAAGTAAAGTCTTCCTGGCTGCTTAGCATTTTCAATCATCCTCCCTGAACGACAATCCTGAAAGACACAAATATGGGGAAAAAATGAACACAATCAATGTCTCATGTTAAGTTATTGACGGACAAAATGGTACACTTCAGCAGATCTACATGTACCACAAATTCCAAAGTTAGACTAGTTTTTAAAACAATAAACCCTTTACCAACAATGAAGTTGTGGGGATCGTCAACAATTTTGACAGTATCTTTCCTTGAGCATGGATATTATGTCGAGAAGGCTTGAGATGGTTCATGACACCTGAATCAATGATCCATGGACTGGAAGGGGTAGAAAAAGTGAGTACCATAGGATTGGTACCTTGACGAACATGGGAGGGCGACAAGCCGAAAGAAAGCGGGTTGGATCCAAGCAACTTGATTAAGTGCTCCATTTGCCTCTTAATAGAATCATATGATTCTGGAATGTTCCACGTAGGGTCGGTTGTACTGTGTTGGATTTAGATGTCGCAAAGGATTTAGTCAAATGTTTGGATGCAGGTTTCCTGTCGAGCTTCTAACACTTATCACGAGTGTGGTTAGGTTTGTGACAATAATCACAAGTGGGGTGACCAACATGGGTTTAGCACTATCAGAGGCCAAGGAGAACGCTTCGAAAGACGTAGTGGAAGCATCAAGCATTACAAGTCTCCGGCTCTCTTCGCAACTAATCTCAGTGAAGGCAATGCGAGCAGAAGGAAGAGGATCCCGACCAAGGATGCGACCCTGAATTTTGTTAAGATCTTAATCAAGGCCTGCTAGAAATTAGAACATGCGATACTTTTTTATAATTTTTTGGAAGAGAGATAGGTCGGTCGGAGATTCCCAATTGTAGTTATAGTATAAGTTGCATTCCATTCATAATGCAACAAGGTCATTGGAGTGTTGGGTCATGGTCTTTGATTTATGTTTTTTCCTCTCATATTTTCTTAGTCACCTCATAGAGTTAGCAGGACTTCCCTACACATGAGTAGGTATTACAAACTGCCCTCCAGAGGGCACTAGCCGAAGAAAGGAACATATATGTCCGGCCAATCGAAGTCTTCATGGAGTTGATCAGCAATGACATGGCCATGAAATTCTCTGTTTTTCAAGCTCCATATGTCGGGTCAGTTTTTGGCAGTTCACGAATCATGTCAGTGAGATGATCGAATTTCTCACGCCTTGTGATGAACAGCTCAACTTTGGACCATTTGAGAAAGTTACAGTCGTTTAGTTTTGGGTTGTGATCAAGAAGCTCATGTTGTTTTTTTGTCATTCGGTTTGCAGAAGAACGGAGGTTGGAGTTGATCCTCCGGTGGACTTAAGAACTCCTTTTGATGATAGCTAGTGTTGGAGGAGTCCGCATGATTTCGATTGAGCCAAATGAGTTGTTAAGACATCGAAAGGTTCTGACTGTCGGATGGCCTTAGGAAGATGTTCCATCTGGACTAAATCCTCTGCCCGACTACAAGAAGGCTCTGGTGGTTAGAACAAAGGTTTTTGGAGGAGCTCCGTCAAACCTTGAGAGAGAGCAGACTGTTAGGCAAGGGATACAGCAGCTAGGAGGTGGCCCTGGCGGTCAGAACAAAGAAACTTGAAGGGCATCTAGCATGCTGGAGTTTAACCCAGCGCCTGAAAAGAGGACCTGTCTTGCTCCGGAGCGCCTGGAAGAAGACCTAGTCAACTCAGGAGGGAAAAAAACGATGCCCGAATTGGCCAGCCTGCGGCAAGGAGAGGTCCGACATTAGCTAGGTTAGGACCATGACCCTGAGACCATGTTAGAATAGAACCAAGGTAATTCTTATTGATACAAAGAACTGTATATATACTCATTATAGGTTCTACCAGTAAGGAAAGAAATAAAAATAAGATACAATAGAAAAAGGAAAAGAATAATAAAGAATCAAAGCTAATAACTCAAAATAAACAGGAATTAGTAATGACTATTACTAGTCATTAATATATATTCTAATAATAATATTTGAAATAATATCGATAGATTATACTGCAAACAAATAAAATTAAAAAATAGATTTTTAAAAAAAAATTTAAATGATATAAATTCCTAAAATACCCTCATTTTTAAGATCATATATTAATTTTAACGTCAAGTTTTGTAATCTATATTATCAGGATTATTTTAGCTAATATATTAATTTTAACGTCAATTTTTGTAATCTATACTAATTTTAACGTCAATTTTTCGTTACTTATATTATCAGGATTATTTTAGCTCATATCTTAGTAATCTAGGATTAATTGAACCTTTTATGTAGCTTGAGACAAAAATAGGCTGTTAAAAATAGTTGGGAGGGCATCTTGGTCATTTTCTCACCCCTGTAGGAAGTAGTTTATTTTTTATTATTTGTAGTAGTTTGATGTTCATATAAAAAAATTCAGATCTGTAGGAAGTAGTTAACTTTGGTAGGTGCTACAATTTGGCATCAATGTACTTGACTTGATTAATATGCTTATATAGATTAGTAACCTTTTTAAAAGATTAACCTAAATACTTAAATATGATTTTTAATTAATTATGCTTCTTTATCATTGATCATACATATGGAGTTAAATTTTAGGCTTGTTTTCAGGTGTTCAGCATTAAGAAATTTTCTTATATTTTAGCTCATCATAATTCTCTCAAACAAGTAATTTTTATGAATTCTTATGTCGTTAAGGCAAGATTAATAAACAAAGTCAACATCACTTCAATAATTTATGATTGGAATAATATATATTATTGATTCATGAATAACCATATTTACAGATTGCTCGATTAATTTGACATCTACAATACTTATGATTCCTTCAGTTTTCTAGACAAACACTTGACCGAATAAACATACAAACATTTAACCAAATTTATTGGAACTCAAGTTCATATGTTATCTCATGATTTGTTTTACTTGTAAACTTTTATTTTGACTCTCAATTTAGTTGTTGAACTTATAAATCTTGCATAGTATTTACCTTGTTTATAATCTATAAATTCCAAATGAGAAATATTGGTCTTTGAAGTCTATTTTTCACATAAGCCCGTTGCAATTTGTTGGCAACATTTTACTAAAATGATTGTGCATGATTGCACATTTAACTATTTGTAAATCATACATATTATATTTTCTTACGGAAATATTCTATTTTATTGATTTAATATAAAGATTGCCCAAAATAGTACCTTTCATCAAATAAACAATGTGGCTGTTTATACTTCAACTTTGTCCTATTTAAACTACATCATTTGGATGTAATCATAAGCTCTGCTACTATCTGATGGAGGATGATTTTGGGTCTGCGATTTTTCAGTGCTACTAGAATTGTGCAATGCAAGTTGATCATGTAAAGAACTTAAGATTCACTTATCAAAGATCACTAAAACATTTAAAACTCAAACATTAATGTGATAAATGATTAAATTCAAAGAAATTTAAAAAAATAATAACACAAAAATTTGTGCACTTTTGTAAATTATTTACCACAGCTAGAACCTCACTTGTGTAAAATTTAATTAAAATCATGAATTCTAGCAAAACCAATCGCAAAATATATAGAATTAATGTTAACAAATGAATCCACCAAAGAAATTTAGATCTCATATCAAATTCAAACTCGATTTTATCAATATTTCACCTTACCTAATAATCTCACAAGTTTGTGTTGTTTCTCTTATTTCAGGTCGGTCGCTCGGGAAGGTTTGGTCACCTCGGTTTAGCAGTCAATTTGATCACATACGAGGACCGTTTCAATCTGTATGATAACTTTCCATTCGTACTTTGTTTCACTTCGTGTTGGCTCCTACGTTTTTTTTTTATTTCACTCTATCTTTGTGGCTTATGACAGTTACAGGATTGAACAAGAGCTTGGAACGGAAATCAAGCAGATTCCTCCTCAAATTGATCAGGCTATTTATTGCAAGTGATTTAGGACGGGTTGTGTTTCGTCGGCGAATAAAACAGAAGAACTATGTTGAATTCCAAACTTCAGGTAAGTTTGTAAATCATAATTAGATCCATGTTCCCCTTTAAATGTACGTTTAGGGCTGTAAATGAATCAAGTTTGGTTGAGTGCTATTTTGTTCAAGCTCGTTCATTTATGCTTTTATTATTAAATCGAGCGGAGCTTGAACACGACCACATCTTTAAAAAGTTGAAGTTTGTCTATTAATTTTGGAAGATTTACATTCATGCCACTCAATTCCTATTTACTTGCATATCTAACATCTAAACTTCATTTTTTTACATACATCCCGCCCTACCTATGCATGAAAAGGTGTTTTTCACTTTCAAAAGTTAGAATGGTGATATTTTTGCTGTGATATAAAGGTTTTGGGTGGTATAAATATAAAAAGTGAAGTTTAGATCTTAGATATGTAAATACATAGGAATTAGGTGGTATGTATGTCATTGCCTCATTAATTTTTTTTTTATCAAGCTAGAGGCATAATCAAAGCCTCCCAAATGATATATTTGATGTTAATAATTTAAACGTCTAGGCTTATTACTAGACAGATTAATTTATAAGATTTTGTAAAAATTGACACCATTGAATTAGTATTATTTATGTTGTTTGGTGAGTAAAAGTTCAAATATCTATAAAAATTAACTTTAGCCTTCATATTTAATCACATAATTGATATTTACATCATGCTTATACCTTAAATAACATGCAAGTGCTTCGCCTATAGAAAAATTGAAATAATAACATATAACATCATTAATTGTGCGCTTTTAGCGAGCTACATATTGAACAACAAACGAGTTTTCTGACAAACATAAATCAACCACTGTTGTTCGTTCATAAATGTTATTCGAATCCGTTAAAGTAATTAAATAAATGAATATAAACGAGTTGTATTTATACGTGTATTCTACTATTCATCGAGTGCACTAATTTGCTTACAGCCCTACTCATAAGATTTGTGTGATATGCTATTCCTCACTCCACTGCTTTAATCAATGACATGCAGTGCTCTATATCTGCTCCATTCAGTATTGGTAGCCTTATAGCTTCATGGATCTAATGCCATGGATTCTCTGTTGCTGATTAATATGCTGTAGGAATTGAACTAAAGCACATATTTGGATATTTATATTTCTACCCCTGAATGTGACTTCAATCCTGTATGCAATAACAGTGCAATATCATGCGATGATTTATTTGGTTTGAATTAAAGATTAGTGCATGCTGTGCCAGATATTTGGTGCATGTTTATTTTGATGTTTAAATGTAATAGATTTGAACTTTTGATGTAATGCTTGATATGTTGGGATGTATGGACTTGTAAATTCTCTGTTTTTACTGGTTTCTGTGCAAACATACCCTGCTTTTTTTGGGAGAATTGTGTAATCTGGTTATGGTTCTATTTTTTGTGAAGAAAAAATTCTTTTAAGAGTAAAATTTGGCTACGACAGGTTTACATGCATAGATACCACACAATTCTTATGTATTTACATATCTAACACCTAAACATGGTTGGGTTGAGCATGTCTGAACGTTTTATTTTAAGTGCATGCCATCCAAATCATTCATATTGCATGAAAAATATTACTTTTTGAAATATGCCTTTTCATGCATAGGTCGGGT
>NEWO01000010.1:1429489-1441397 GCA_003013225.1 Phalaenopsis aphrodite | reverse complement strand
ACATGTTTGGATTAGAGTTAGCTCCTGAATCCACGGAGAATAAAATCCCTTAAAATATGTACTCTTCCAACTTATCTCTAACTTCAAATGTAGGGTTTCTGCTTCCGATTTTGGGCGAGTGAAAATCAATGTAAAATGAGATTAAAATATCGTACCGGCGCATTGAATGATTTGTCTGGTGTATCGAGGTTTTTTCGCTGCTGGGAAGTGATGAGACTTAGCGGCGGCGGTGGAGGAGGAGATAGCTCCGGCGAGAGTGAGAGTCGCCATTTTTTTTTCAGGCGAGCAGAGCGGTGGAAAAGCGCGCTTTTCAGCCTCTATTTTATGTTGGCCCGGTTCGTGCAGGCCGACGCAGCAATGCCACACAATTCATATATATTTGCATATCTAACCCCTAAACTTTCTTATTTACATTCAAAATATTGTTATTTACAAAATAACACTTTTAAGCTAGCGAACGTATGTATTTACATGTGTCACGATCCAACCATTGAAAATTTGATAAAAATGAAAAATATGGGTTGGGATTTTATAATGAATTTGAAAAGTGGATGAAAAAGGGTGGTAGATTTGTAAATAGCAATCTTTGGGGTGCTATGTATGCAATTGTCCCTTTTTTATTAGTTAAATGTATAGAGTGTTATAAATAAAAGTATGTTAGCTTTTTGGGTGAGTTGGTCAAGTTTTTGTGATCAATCACTTGGACGAGTTGTTTGGATGGGCATTCTAACTGAACCGCCTTGTTGGATTTGTTGGCTAACTCGCATCACAATGAGAAGGGCTTTAGATATACATTTTTTAGGTTGAATTACTCTTATTGTTCTAAGAAACATCAACTACTTGCGGCAAACATGCAGTCTCTCATAGATGCTAAGCTACATTTTAAATGTTGCATGACCTTATGATTTTATATTTTAAATTACTTGTGACCATCACCCTTCTTTGTATGTATATGCACATGTCATTGGCTCACAAGCTTCCATTTTCTTTATCAACCTTGGTCAACATGTTATAATATCATCAAACATGTCATGCGGATCAAGTCAGGAGCTATTGCAAAGTATGGTGTAGCCAGTGTTTGGTGTAATCATATTAGAAACTCGTAGCTAGTATTGTGCTTATGTCTATTTTGTAAAACAGAGTCTAATCACGCAATCAATCATGTTGGCATTGAGATTATTTGTCTAAATTCAGTAAAGTTTAAGCTTGAAATAGTGAATGGGCTGATTGTAACGATTGTTGTCATATTAATCCAATTAGTACATATTTGATCAACCTTAATTTCTAAGTTCTCATCGGGTATGAATCATGTCAAATCACATGCTCATCAAACCTAGCTCATCAATCAAAGCATATTATAAAAAAAAAAATTATTCAAACACATGTCACTAAGACATACAACTCTTGGTCCTCATTTCACTAACACCTACTAGATGGGTTTACATGAAAATGATTTTTTTTTTCAAGCTCTCTGTACTTACATTCATAGCTCTTTAAATAAAATGTAATTATTGAATATAGTTTATTATATGTTTTAACAATGATGCTGTGATATTATTTGCACTCGTCAACTTTTATCTCCAAAGCAATTTTTCTATGATGAATTTAATATAGAGTTGATATCTTTGTGAGTCTAGAATTTAATTGGGTGTATCTTGATAACTGAGATTGAGATGTAGTGGCAATTTCACATCATAATAATCAAGTTTATGTAACATGCTTTATATCAAACATATATCACTTAGGAATGAAGAGACATTACAGTCGTCTAGAATGGAAAATCATTTTGACAATTGCAGTTCATACATCAACAAGGATCACACCATGTCACTGTGCATTTCATGTGGTCGAAACTCATTGTTTTCCCGACATGTGGATACCAGACAGAATAATTTCTCCTTGGAATGAAGACAATGTTCATATATCCACCAATACTCAGCTTTGGGAGCATGATTATGTTGGAACCCTTCTAGTCACTTAGGGAGTTAGAGATTTGTGATCCAGCACCAACTTTTTGAACAACATCCATTGGTTCCCCAAAAATAGGATCTAGGACCACTGACACTGATGCTTTTTTCTGGACCCGTTTCATTTATATTAACTTCCAAGAGCACAATCGGGGTCGTAGCGCTTCTCGTGTGACTACCTTATAACCCTTTCATTTGCACGGGCTTTGAGCTCTCAACATCGTCATTCTTTCGTTTCAAAGCATGTGAATCCTTAGAATGCTTCTCTCTTTTCAGCCTTGGTTGCACGATCACTCTCAACCATTTCCTTAAAATATTTATATCTTCCTTATAAAACATTCTCATTATAGCAAGTTTGTAACAACAAAGGGCTATCAAGAACACAAGGTAGACGTATGAGAGCAAAATCTTACAAAATTGAAGCCCTTAATTCGCTACATCCCGCAAGGATCGCGTAGCTATTAAATAACACAAAGAGAGTTAACATGAAAAAACTCTTCTTATAACCACCAAAATTATTTTTTTTTTTGTTAATAAGATTATATTTTTCTTATGATAAGGTGACGGTGTATTGATGAACGTAGCGAGTGTCCTAGTAGTACTTGTTCTAAATAATTTCATAGTTATTCTTTTACAATCCTAACAAACTAGCATCTGCATACCCTTCATAATAGAGAAGTTTCAAAATTTTCACATTCTATTTCACCCTTCTTAGAAGTACATATCTTCTAATGGTTGAAATAAGTAATCTCTCATAATAACATGTGTTTCTGCGCCAAGTAACTCGACAAAAAGATTCTCCTGAAACATCTTTAAGTCATAATCATGTCATGAGTTTCTTCCATCACCTAAAAAAGTGAAGTCACTTAAATGAGAGACAATCCATAGTTACCTGAGAGTACAAGTGACTACTCTCTGCAAGCGTAGCTTTCGAGCCCCCAAAAGAAGGAAATTCCGAGCTCACTAGTAAACTCTTGCGAATACTCTTCAAAGCAAAGCTCACAAAGCTTATTGGTGGTGGAAAACACCATTTCAATTGATTATGAATAGATATGTCTCAGGGCAAACCTAACAAGACGCCTGTTGCGACATCTCGTCCCTCTAGTCATGAACATGGGTTATCTATTCTCTTAGGTTCTCATTGCCTAATTATTCTCGCAGTATCATGTCGAGGCTAAGAGAATCAAGGAAGTAAATGTATGGGTAAAAATGAGTTTCTTTAAAAAACAAAAATGCCCAAGTATTAAATTGGCCTCTTAGGCTAAATGGATCTAACCCGCCAGCCGTTCACTTAATTGTTATGTGTTAACTACATCAATCATAATTATTAACTGTACTTTTGAAAGAAACAAGTTACAGAGCTCCTTGACGCCCATAAAGACTCCACGAGTACCTCCAAAACACACCAACATTATTGCGAGTTCTTTATAATGAATTTATCAAGCCTTAATCTTCAAGCGAGTTCTTCTAATCAAGCCACCCACACTGCATTATTTCTTATTCCAAACTCCCACGAACTGGTTAGTACTTCCCACCAAACTTGTCAACAACTACATGATTACACCAGCGAGCTTGACAGACAGTTCTTCGAGGCAAAAGTAAGAGAGCTCCAATTATCAACATACAAATCATCATTAATTAATTACATTACAAGCCAAACAAACAGTCTTGTTGGCAACGAATCTGCTCAAACTTTCTACTGTATGACCAACAACCTTGTTTTATTATTTATTCTTTAAACCCCTGTGCGGGCACATAGAGCCCATATCGTATAAATAAGAACATAAGTGAAAATGAAGGAGATAGAGCTCTTGATCCATCACCCTCAAGAGACTCTCTGATCATCTCTTTCTCGATAAATCTCTCAACATCTTCTCAGTATTTCCATAAGATCTCTCCATAATTATATAAGATTCAACATACATGTAAAACAAAAAAGTCTATGAGTGGTGTGTATCTAAATCCCCCTAATTTAATATCATAATATCCAAACAATATCCCAAAAAATCTTGCAAGAAATTGAGTTGGTCAACAAGAATGTCCATTTGCATAAATTGGCAAAATTCATGTCACAAGGCTTGGAAGTTAGTGGTTGTCCTAATTGCCTATAATGTTAATAAAGTAAGCTGACATAGTAAGTAAGAATAAAAATTGGCATTTGAATGTATATATGTAGCAAGAGTTGGAGAAGAAAGACAATTCCGCGCTTTCTTTCTGATCCAGAGGGCTTCTCCTCCTCTCTCTCCCTGCACCTCGCAGTACGTCTCATCGGCCGGACGATATCTCGATCCATCGGCGGCGGCGGCGGCGGCGGCGGCGAGGGCGATATCGAATGGAGAACCCACACTCTGGTGTCGAGAACGGATCAGGTGCAGCTTCCTGCACGAAGCTCGAGGGCATGGCGATCTGGATCGGCACGGGCCTCGCATCCGCCTTCTTTGCCTCTCTAGAGCGTTTTTCCTGCATCAATCTCACCACGATCGATCATGACGACGATATCGAGGACGAAGAGAAGGACCGGCCTCTCATGCTCTCTGTCCGGAACTCCTCGGGGCCCTACCGCAGCGACGATCCGGCCTTCAGTCCAAAGCTCGCTCCTGTTTGGGCTCCTCCATATCATTAATTAAGTGGTGATGCTCTGCTTCTCCTCTTTCATTGTTTTGCTCTTGTTTGATGCGAAGTGGGTATGATATCTCTTGTTTGTAGTGTTTCTGTAGGGGCTTTTTATTGATTACTGACATATGGATATATTTGTTTGACTTCTTTGTGAAAGTACCAGTTTCTGTTTGAAGGATTGATCTTCTTATCTCTATAGAGCTTGGTGATGGATTTTGATTTACTCGGTTGACAATGTTTATAGATTTGTTCTTAGGCTGTGAAAATGGTTATAGATTTGCTTGTTGGTAAATATAAATCTTTTTTATTTGCGATTCTTATTTGAATTCTCGATGACTCTTCGATCCTAATTGGTTGTATTTGTATATTTCTGTAAACTATGTGAGTAGATGTTAGGGGAATGTGAGTAGATGTTAGGGGAATTTAAATTGTAAGATTTTGAAACTTAATCTGTGTTAATTTGATTGGTATGTTCGAAGTAGAAGCTGATATCTGTTGCTGAAGTTGTTTGAGGTTAAATGAAAAAAACACTCTGGGCTTAATTTATAGGATCATCTTGCCATTGAGTGATCTGATTCATTAATTACCAATCAAACAAATTTGTTCATAGTTTCAGTATAGAAACATGCATCTTATTGTGAGGGAGTTCTTACTATGTGGCTTATACAACAGCATATAAAACAAAACCCAGGCAATCAACAACATATACTTGTCAAATATTACAATAAAACACACTCATTTATTACATTGATATTGTATTGCTTTAGCATATATGTATGTAGACCCAAAACAAAGATTACGTCTTGTTCCAAAAGTAGAATTGTTTATAATCTGACACAAAGAAAATATATTTCTGATGCACTTGATGTTGTGTGTTTTGAATCTTCTTATTATTTCTTCCGTCCTATAAGCCTCCGTGAAAACAATCTCCTTGTCAAAGCCCTTAACAGTCTGTAATTTCTTCAGGGAATCTTGTTACTTTTTCTAAACCTGAATTTTTTATACTTGCATAAAAATTGAGGAGACAAGAGGAAGACTTTCCTAGCAATGCGAGGGAATGATATTTGAAAGTAGACACACTGCAAATGTTGTCGTCAGATGACAATAACAATATAAAATTTGGTTGCTTCATCGATCGAATGAAGAATGTCCATAACATAACAATTGGAGTTTATTGTATCAACTAAATGGGCATTATCAACATAATATTGATCATAAAAGAACAAGAAAAAAAAAGGTTGTTTTTATGGTATTGGCCCTCTCTTGTGTCATTGAGCACTTTAAACAGATAGGTTATTCTGCATTCTAAAAAGAAATTGTTTCATATGTGTTAGAATGATGGAATATTTCTACTATGTATGAAACGTCAGCTCCATCATATTGCAATGTCGGCAAGATGTTAGTTTAGTAGTCAATCTGAAGTTATGGTACTTATTTTACTTTTTTTTTTTTGTAGCTATTGCAATGATATGATTTCTATTAATGGAATTAATAACATTCTTATAATATACAAAAAATTTTGGATTAGTATGAACGTAGGGATGTCCATGTTTGATACATGTTGGAGTTTTGATATGCTCATTAGGAGAGTCACTAAAGCTTGTGAGACTTGGTAATAGTTTCCAATATTTTTAGCATCTAATCATTAGATTAGATGGTCATAATTAATTATCTTGAATCACGATTACAATTTAATTGAGCTATACCAATATTTTTCGAATTTGAAAAAGAGTTAGAAGAGATTGTTAGATCCTCCTATTTCTTGAACTAAAAGATCCATGAATTAGTATCGTGATGCATATACATATAAATGATTCAACGGGACTTAGAATTTTCTGAAACATTTGGAAATTTCTGAAACATTCAAAACAATTCGTTTCAGAATAGAAGAATCATTTTCGAGTAGTGTTCGAAAGATTATGTATTCATCGATATTCGATTGATTGGTTCGAGGCTATCGAGAAAGAAAATTTGTCTAAGTCACTTTGTTTCTTTTTGTCCTGGTTGCTTTGTTTCTTATTCAAATGGATTCGGGTCCATTTATTCACTAGACCCAAAATACTTTACTAAACTTTTAAAATGTTCTAATAAGAAAAACTCTCGTTCTATTTGTATTATGAATAATAGAAATCTTCTTTATTATATTATTATTTTAAATATTTTTATGTTCTTTTTTTATGTGCTTATTTATTCATTTATTACCTTTTAGGATCAATCGTGGTCTTATAAACTCTATCAAAGTCTAGATGAAATTCAAACAAAAACAAAAAAAAAGCAAATTCAGTCTTTTTACTAAAGTAAAGGAAAGAGTTAAAAGAGAATGTGAATAAAAAGATATTATTATATATGATAAATTTATATTTGTTTGATATGCCATGGTCAATATGAATGGATTTTCCAGTGGAGCATCTTTCACAATCCTTAGAGAAATGATTCTCTAATAGAATGAGGAATGAGTAATTCAACTCATTCACATGCAGATCACAAATGTTTGTAATCAGTGATGTGCATGGAGAAATTATTTTCAGAAAACAAATTTCAAGAAATTATATGAAAATTTATGTTGGATTAGCACAACATAAAGAATAAAACTTAGAGTGAAAAAAGTAATAAAAAAATTATAGATAAAAAATTAGCCGCTTTCTTTAATAAAAATAAAGAAAGATGTAAATATAAAAAGAAAGTTGTTTGGGTTTCAGGGGTTCCACAAAAAGAATATAAATAATAATTAAATAAAAATAAGTACTAGTTATCCTATCCCTTTTTTTATTGTGATTCTTGTTTTTTTTTTTTTATTTATCAAAAGAAACTCGAAATTCTTTAAAGAATTTCACCTTGCTTAAAATATCATAAAGGGGGACATTTTTTCAAGTAAATATAAGATAGCACGAACATTTAAACAAGTTTTAATTCTTTATTGGATCATAAAAACTCACTTTTCAAAGATCTCTTTTCTCTCTTCGGGATCAAACATCAATTTGGACGATTCGATATGATAGATAGCTCATTGGGATATCCCTAAAAACATTTAGGAAGTTTTCTCATTCCTTTCAGAAATAATGATTCTAACTTCTATAATTTCTATTTCTATCTTTTTATCTATATAAATAGAAATAGAAAGAGAAATAGATCTATAAAGAATGAGACTTAAATTCGTGATTTTTTTCCTTACAGAAAAAAAAATATAAAATTTAAACAATATTAAATTAAATTCCATAATTTCTGAGCCAATAATTGAGGTATGGCCGAAGAAATATAAAAATGCGACCTTTTTTGTGTTACAGCTCTTCTATGAAAAGTTCTTATACATTAATATTAGAATTTAGAAAATTAAACAAGACAATATTTAGAACAAATTTATGTAAAGTTATTGTCTATAGCGTAGGAATCAAACAAACATTGAAGATAAATTTAAGTCCGCATCATGGGTTGGTATGTATGTAAAAATTGGAGTTTTAGGTGGTATTAGATATGTAAATATATAGGAGTTGAGTGGTATGCCTGTAAATCTTTCTAATACAATAAACTAAGGGTCCGTTCGGGGCAGCTTATTTGGTGCGGTAGCGTTTTGAAAACGAACTTGATTTTTTTGGCAGCTTATGCACTTTGAAAACGTTGAAAGCAGCGTTTTCAGACCGCACTTAGATAGGTGCGGTGGCAGCTTTATGGCAGCAGTATGACTTTTCCAAAAAAATAAAAATTTGTAATAACCACTGCATCTAGCTTATCAACAGATTACTTTTAATCAGCTTATCAGCAGATTATTCAATAAGCTACAGCTGCCCCAAACAGACCCTAACAAAGATACCTGATTAACCAAAACAACTAGTACTTGCTATGTTGGCATGCATGCAGCTCTGCCGCCAGCTGCCCCTCTTCTCTATTGTCGGTTCATACATAACTGTGTTATCTTCATGACTGGTTGTACGTTTTTTTAGCATTTTTATATCTCAAGAACGAATCTTGATTCTTGAATCCCAATCATTCTGCTGTTTTTCCCTGCCTTAATTTATTAATTTTTTGTCATTTCCAGCTTGAGCATAGTCAACAGTCTTGTACACAGAGTCCGCTTGCATATGAGAAATTATTGCATACGGACACCGCATGCATCTCTGCATGCGGTGTCCGATCCTGACCGTAGATCACGGTGATCTATGGTCAGGATTATTTCCATTTTAAAAAAAAAAAGAAAAAAAATTTAGGTGAGGCTTACCGAAATACATCAGGACCGTAGATCAGGTGATTTACGGTCCGGATCGGACAACGCACACAAGCTGTGTGCGGTATCCGATCCGTATGGAATAATTTTTCCTTGCATATGGACTTTGAAGTCTTATACTTGGAGTCTGCATGCATGGGGACTCTGCACGTAATAATTTAATTGAAACTCTGTTCATTTCATTAGTTTATTAAGCTTTTGTATCTTTTTGGGTTATTTGGATAAGAAGCATAAAATTCTTACGGATTTACGTGTCTAACATGTAAAGTTTGACATTTACATTTATAACAGCTTGGTGTAATGAAATGATGCGATATTGAAGAGATTTCAATGTTATAAATGTAAATATTATAGTTTAGTTGTCAGATATGAAAATACAGAAGAATTGTGTGGTTTTTTGATATTATTATTTGAAGATATGGACAGTAATAATCATACAATGGAGGCTTAGATCCTTTGTTTATATGCTTTGGAGTCAGCTAACCGGTACTTGTTGTCTTCTTGTTTAATGAAGTTTAATATTCTTAGTGCATTGCAGCACTTTAACTTAAAGTATTTTATCTAATTTATATGAAGATCATTGATCGCTGGAGCCGTGGAAAAGGTAAATTCTAGAATTCTTATGTTCTTACATTTCAATTGAATTTTTTGAAGATGTAGGGTTATATATTGTGTATGAGTGCGTGTAACTCTGTAAAGACTTTATTTTTAGAGGAAGGTAGAAGAAATGGATGGATGTGATGCTTGAGTGATCGTCTTTAGTTTTATCTCTTGGTCTTGAATCTTCGATAAGCATAAAAATGGCTCGGATAAGATTTCTTGGATCACAATGGCAGTCTTGGAAAGATGTTAGGTTTTTTTCGTACAACGTTGCGCCCATTCTTGATGTTTTGGTAAAAAGACTATGATGTGGGTGTCAGGCAGTGCTTTTAAAAAAAAAATGGACTTCTGTCCTTGCAAATAATGATGACCATCTTTGATAGTTCTTCTCTAGATGGGATAGGTGATTCGGGCTTCGACATGTGAGCTCAATTCATCCACTTTGTCAGGTCAGCTTAGTTCACAAAAAATTATGATTGCGCAGCTTGCACGATGTATTTGCCTCTATGTCAGACTCCATATAAAAAAATCATGTTTAGGTATACAATGTCTCTTCTGAAATTTTACACACACACTGATATATATATATATATATATATATATATATATAATGTCATCAGAAAATCCATTTGATCAGGTACAAATCACAATGCATACTAAATAAAGATAATTTTAAATTAAAATATAGTCATGCTTAGATAGTCACATGAAATATTCTATAATATGAACCCAATGACATCATAAGTGTTTTAATTTGAGTCCACATGAGCTGAGATCGTGCTTGAGATATGATTGGAAGGTTTGAAACATTAATTATATTGTCAAACAATTGTCAAATATGAGTTGTTTGTAGTCAAACGGAACGTTAGAACAAGATGAATGAGCCCAAAATCACTTAATTATGATGTTTTCAAAACAATCATATGTTAAATGAACAATTTATGATTAAAGGAATCATCACCAACCGTTCAATATAGTGCCATATGATTTTGGCTAAATATGTCTCTCTCAAAATTTTGTAAATAGGACCTCATTTTCAATATGAAAGAGGAGGAGAGAGGAAACTAAGAGTTAACTTCACACTCTTAAAGAAAGTTTGACGCCTGCGACCACTGAGAATCATCATCAAACAATCAACGACCAGCTTAACTGCCATTAGGGCTGTCAAAAACGGCTCGTTGTTTGCCAACAGCTCATGTTCGGCTCGTTAAGAAGCTCGTGTTCGACTCATTCGCTAAGTTAACGAGCATAACACGAACAACACGAACAAATATTTGTTCGTTCGTGTTCGGTTTGTTTTAACTCGCTAAGCAAACGAGCCAACACATGAACATACTTTTTTAGCTCAAAATATAAACGGGCCGAAAACGAGTTGAGCCTGGGCTCACTCGTGTTCGGCTCATTTAAGGCTTGCTCGTGTTCGGCTCATTTAAACCCCTAACTGCCATAGCTAAAACATTGTCACTCAGCCACTGCATCATTGGCCCGCCTCAAATTAGTCTTGCCATGACGGACAAACATCATCATCATTGTCGAACCACCTCCACTCGATTGCCGCCATAATAGCATATCACGATCACTGTCACCTCTATTACTACCGGATCTTTATAACATTTCCAAAGAAAGTCAAACTAACATTTTACATTCTTGCAATGAATAGACGAAACTCTCATTTATTAAGTGAATCATTTTAACTGAAGCATGCCCCCATGATTTTTTGGGGAGGACTCGTGCTCTTTGTAATATATATGTGTGCAAAATTAAGATCATAAATCATTGTACTTTAACAATATATTTATAAGTTTATGTTAATTTAATGCATATATGTTAGCCCTCAACCTGAACATCTTATTTATAAAAATTATCTTTTTAATTATAAACTAAAATGTTTAAATTTTTTAAGGGGAATTTATATACAAAACACTTAATTATGTTGATTTTATCTATCTCTAAAATCATAAAAATTGGGTGCTTAATGTAATTAAAAAATTAATTAATTTGTGGGATTATAAAAGCTTATTTTTTTAGTCCACTAATATGAAATTGCATATAAAAGAATTATTTTTGGGTTAATACATTAAATTGATCTTTTTGTGTGGGGTTGAGCGGTGTTATCTTTTATGTTCGTATGATAATGATACAATCATGTTGTCATAAACAAAGCACATGGATGCTCATTAATGCTAATATTATTGTTTGTAATGTGTAGGGGTGTAAATGAGCCGAACAACAGCGAGGCCAGGCTTAGCTTGTGTTCGGCTCGTTTATATTTCGAGCTCAAAATATATGTTTGTGTTCGGCTTGTTTGCTTAGCGAGCCGAACACGAGTCATTCACAAACAAAGTGTCTTTTTGACAACCCTAATCACGTATTCATAAGATATTAAGGATCGAGACAAGATTTAAAACATCATTTGAATCTAATTTAATAATTTTTATTCTATTTTCTTAATTAATACTTTTAATTGATTATAAATCATTGTAACCTTCGAGTCAATTAAAATTTT
>NEWO01000010.1:1336917-1419995 GCA_003013225.1 Phalaenopsis aphrodite | reverse complement strand
CTAGGAATGATATATTTATCCTCCAATAAACAACAATTGCTTACCTTTAGACGCTAATCGCGACATTTTTGCAAGTTTGACGATTTGAATATCGATCCGAAACCATTTATACATTATTACTCAAATAGATTCATTATTTAGTCATTAAATTAGATGTTACCTATTCGACAATTATAAATGTTATTATTTATGTTATAATATTTTTAAAAGAAATAAATTGTGGACGTAATAAACAATCATTTTACTACGTTTTCCAAGGAGGAAAAATTAAATTTTGAAATAAGTTTTATAACGTAATAAACAATCATAAAAGCATTCCTTAATCTTACCTTCTATATATATATATATATATATATATATATATATATATATATATTTCTGGTCCCTTTCCTTATGGATTCTTTCTCCACACCATTTATCAACAAATGGAGAAAGATGTAGGTCATACAGTACAAGATCCGTCTAATATGTACTTGCATAAAGGTCATGACATGGTTGTTAGGTGGTTTTTAAATATAGTTGCGGGCATATGTTTGTCATTAAGCGAAGACTTTCATGTCAACAGTTTATGAATCTTGAGAAGCGATTATTAAGGGCACGACAAGTGAGCTTGGCTGATTGCTTCATCAAACAAGTTTAGCGGTCCATTTTGTCAAGTGAGCTCGAGAGACGAAGCTAGTTAATCAAGTCTTTTTTTTGTACAAAAAAATTGGACCTTTTAGGCCCACAAAATCTGTTAGCGTTTGCTCCGACCAATGAGAGCTACTATGAGTATACATTTAATTCTCTAATTCTCTTGGCCCTTGAGCTCTGAGAAGAACAAGAGAATGAAAATAAATCAAGAAAGGATGTGAAGACAGACATTGTTGCTTCTTCGGCAAAATATGAAGTCAAATGAGTCTGGACAGTTCCTTTATTGCAGGTGACTTGTATTGCGTTGACATTTCTCTAATAGGGGGTGATTAACATGACTAAAGTAAAGGACCATGAGCCCGATCTATTTTATGATTAATTTAGAATGTATTTTTTCCGTTTCATAAAAAGACATTGTCTTAATGGTAGTGATTTGGCTAAGATTATGATGACATCTTCTTTCTTTCTTTTTTTAATGATTCCACATTTATCTTGTCATGTTCGTGCCTCTATTCCCAGGGTTAGTAACCATAATGAAAATGAGGATACTTATTTTGCTTTTCATATGTCTACCCATTTATGTGAGTCATGATCTAAGTTTTCGCTCTCAGTAACCGATAACGTAGAATATATCCATGTTAGTAGAATGTGAAGTATATATGATAGTTGATTCCTGTTTCTGACGTCTAACATCTCCTATTGGAATCGAGTAATGAAGCCTCTTAAGCTTTATGGCGGATCTTCATAATGGCTTGAAAATTCTTCTAAGGTTTTTTAGCACGGGTGAATTGTGCTACAAATATGTGCTTGTATTCCACAAAGAAGGTGATAACTTGAACCGGTTTAAAACCGATTTCTTTAGCGTCATGAAAAATAAACTACACTTCAGAGCATCGCTCACTCGTAATAGGTATATTACCGACTCAAATGATGTCACGTGATTAGATGGATCTGACCTATTTTTGTAGAACTCCAAATATGAAATACTGGAGCAATTATTGCGTGCGGAGAGTTTTTCATATTAGGTCCCACTCTCATACAGCCGCACATCGCGGCTGTGATCGGCTATGCACGCGCTCTCCGCACACAATAATTAGACGAAATATTGAACTTTTGAGATGTCTCGACTTCTGCAATCACTCTCGAGAAAATATACTCTTGACAACTTCTCACCCTTTTTTCTTCTCATTTCCCTTTCTTCCGAGAGCTTCGAAATCTCTGCTTCCACGGTGCGGAATTTTTTCAGTTATTTTTCCTCTACCCTTGGGGTGAGAGCTTTTCACAATCTTGTCCTTGGTAGTTCTTGCCTTGACGGTGTTCCCTCAGTGCCTCCCTTTCTATGAGCCACCAAGACATAGACTTAAAATGAGTTCTAGAAGTCTCTCGTCTTACCTCTTGCACCATCATTCTCATCTGTTCTTTCAACCATTAATTTGTTGCATAGGAAATTTTCTAGCACGGTCCATTGCTCTTCTTTCTATCTCTTCGTGTTGAAACCTCTTTGTTTAGGCATGAACTCCACCCTCCATTTTTTAGGATATTGAACCCATTTAAGATCTCTTATTATCAGTGATTTCATACAACCGGAGAGAGACCTTATTTTAGAAGAAGGCTAGAGGGAAGAAGACATAAGATGTAAGCTCCCCTCCCCAAAATCTCAATTTTTAATCCTCTATGACAGATTGAACTAGAAGAAAATGAGAGGGGTAAATAGAAACAGGGAGAGGTACATGAATGGATCAATCTTGAGCTAATCAATTCTTTTTACATATACACATACGATTTAGATACATATCACTTGATTCCTATGTATTTATATACCAAATATCTATACTCTTCAAAAATATATATACATCACCTTTCCTATGCATAAAAATTGTATTTTACTTCTTAAAATAAAAAAAAAAGATATTTTTTATGTGATATAAAAAATTTGGATAATATAAACATAAAAAAACAAAGCTTTTAAATACTTAAAAATTAAGTGGTATATATATATATATATATATATATATATATATATATATATATATATATATATATATATATATATATATAATCTAAGAAAATATTATTATAAAATATAATGCATAATACCTTGGTAGGTATAACATTACAAAACATCATCATACCAACTCAAGCCTCTTTCACCTCCAACAACTAGCTAATTATTCTGCAACCAACATCTACCTTAAAACGCATGGACACAAACCCTAATTTCGAAATCCAAGATCAAGACAACCCTCATCAAACAACTTCCCGTAATCTCCCAACGCAAGAGAACTCACCTCATCCTCTCGCCAGAACCAGTCCTCATACTTGTACCACCTCATCAGCCCTTCATCCCTGCTCATCCTCTCGCAGGCCACGCACGACCCGCTCTGACAGTGAAAGAACTCCCGCAACCTCGCCGCCTTGCCGCGAATGCTCCCGTCGAGCTCCCGGAAGACTCTCTTTTTTCCGACGGCGGCGGCGGCGGAGGAGGAGGAGGAGGAGGAGGTGGTGGTGGTGGTGGTGGGGGTGTCGAGGAGGAGGCAGTGGGAGATGTTGAGGGTTTCGAGGTGGTCCATGCAGTCGAGGATGAAGAGGAGGGCTTCGCGGATGAGGATGGAGCAGCGGAGGCTGAGGACGCGTAGGTTGGGGAGGTTGGTGGCGATGGAGAAGGCGAAGTCGACGTCGAAGGTGCCCATGATTTTGAGATGGGAGAAGTTCTTGCAGCTGCGGCGGATCTCCTCCATGATGTAGGAGGGATGCGCGATGCTGGGCATTGTTAGGGATTCGAGGCGCTCCCACATGCGGACGGCGTGCCGGATGCCGTCCTTTGTGATGCGGTTCCAGGCGGGCATTACCAGTCTCTTTAGATTAGGGCACCTGGTTTGTGAGGAAAGTGGGTCAATGACATGCTCTTAATGTTAAAAAAAAAAGAGCTAAATTTAGGTGTTATATATGTAAATAGATAGGAATTGAGTGGTATGAATGTAAAATGCATTAAAAATGTATAAAAAGGGTAAAATTTAGGTGTTGGACATAGGAATTGGGTGGTGTGTATTTGAATGTCTCATTTTTACATACAGAACCCCTGAAATATTGATATTTATAAATTAACCATCAGGTGATTTTTTTTAAACTAATGAACTGATGTATTTACGCATGCAATGATCAAATCATTGAGAATTTGATTAAAATGAAAAATATGGCTGAGGTTTTACAATAAATTATGATATGAATGGGAATGTGAAAAAGGGTTGAAAGAGGACAGCCGATCTGTAAATAGCAAGTTTCCGAGGGTGTTCTTCTTTTTAAGATTAACTCACATAACCACTCAATTTTTAAGCATTTGTGTATCGAACATTAAAACTTCAATTTTTACATATATATCATTTTATATGTGCATAAAAATGTATTTTTAACTTTCTAAAAGTTAAAAATGGTGATCTTTTTTATGTGATATGAATGCAAAAGATAAAGTTTAGGTGTTAGATATGTAAATACATGGGAATTGAGTGGTATGAATGTAAATGCCCCTAAAAAAAAAAGGGAAAAAAAGAATAGGATGGGTGAATGAAAAGCCCTAAAAAGGTACAAAACCTTTCTACAGGACTTGGAAAGCAAATAGCCGTTTGTAGCCAGATTTTAGGTAGGAAGATATGCAAACATACCGTTTATTACTTTGTATTTACATATTTAACACCCAAACTTCAATTTTTACATAAATCTACTTATTTCAGGTTTTAGGTTTGCACATATGTAAAAATTGAAGTTTTGGTATTTGACATATAATTACCACTATTTTACCTTGATAGCTATGTATTTACATATAACACCTAAACTTTATTTTTTTACATTTACAGCACCCAAATCTTTCACATCACATAAAAAATACTATTATTTTAACATTTCATGCATGGATATAAGGTGGCACGTGTAAAAATTGAAGTTTCGGTATTCGACATGTAAATACCACTATTTTAGCATTGATACCTATGTATTTACATATAACACCTCAACTTTAGTTTTTATATTTATGGCACCCAAATCATTCACATAACATAAAAAAATACTAATATTTTATCTTTTCATGCATGGTTAAGGTCTTACATATGTAAAAATTGATGTTTCACATGCATTTACATACATACCCACCAATTCTTATGTGTTTACATATGACACCAAAACTTTATTTTTAAATTTACAGCACCCAAATCTTTCGCATCACATAAAAAGTATCACTATTTTAATTTTTCATGCCATAGATAAGGCCGCAAGTATGTAATAATTGAAGTTTCGGTGTCAGATATGTAAATACGTAAGAATTAAGTGGTATATGTAAATCTTCCAAAATAAAAATTTGCAAAGGATTGAATATGGAAAGAATGGAGGGTTGATTAAAAGATTGAGAGTACCTTTCAGCTATGTAACCAAGATGCTCATCCTTCATGTAAAGATTGAAATGGAATATTAAGCACGACACGGCTCCTCGGCTGAGCGACATCGCAATCCTCAAGGCTTTCATTAATTTCCTATCCGACCTGTCGTCCACCCAAATGTATGGTGAAGCCCTTGTCTGTATGAAGTTGGATTTCAGGAGCCCGAGATCAAGTGTGTTCCAAAGTAGTGGATCCGAACAGGCCGAACGCCACGCATGGCAGACGAGAGCAACCGGAGCAAGTTCGATCATGTTCAACTCCTTGAATATCTTGACGAGGACATCTGTTTCCATGTCCTCCCATCTCCTCGATGCTGATTTGATTTCGGCCATCGTTTAGGATGCTGCGACAATACAAAGGGCCATCTTGTAAATTGAATTCATTATGGCATCAAAAGTTTGAAACAACAAAGGGGCATTTACTTACATACATAGCACAAATTTCTTATCTATGTACATATCTCACACCAAAGTGTCATGCATGTAAATGAATGTCAACATAAGGATTGTGTGCCAGGTATGTAAATACATGCATGCCACTCAATTCCTATGTATTTACATATTGAAAATCTATACTTTAGACTTTAGGCACATGCCACCTTATCTATGTTTGAAAAGTTATATTTCACTTTTCAAAAGTTAAAGCGGTATTGTTGATGTGTTCTGAAAGATTTGCGTGGTATAAATGTAACAAGTAAAGTTTAAGTATTAGATGTGTAAATACATAGGAATTGGGTGGTATGTATGTAAATGACCACAAATGAAATAGTCACAGACATTGAAATACTCAGATACACAAGCAAAATATAAATTTAGTTAATCTTCTTGAAACTGATCTAGTCTAACACCATACACAATCAAATAAATCACTAGACTCCCAGTAGTATAAACCAAACAACAATAGCATCAGCAGCTCATGGAAATACGCCAAAAAACTGCAAAAAAAAAAACTGATAAATTAAGGGAAATGTACATGCATAGCACACAATTCTTATGTATTTACATATCTGACACCCAGATTTTATATTTATACAGATAACACTCAAATCTTCAATCTCGCATAAAAAAATAGCACTTATGCCATTTTTTAAAAGTGAAATACGCATGTATAGGTTTAAAGCATCAAAATGCAATGTATATAAATATGAAAGTTTACATGTAAGATATGTACTTAAATAAGAATTGTGTGCTATATACATCAATTTTCCAAAAATTAAATTCTTGCATTCTGATTGATATTATGCAAGTCGCGCGGCGCATGTACAGATAGCAAACAGGAAAAAACATTAACCACGACAAATTGCTTTGAGCTTGACCACAATCATAACTAAATTCACTTGATTCTCAGCTAAGATAATGCGGTCAGCATCAAAAACAAGTTATATATTTTATACATGACATTATGTTGTTCTCAATTATAAAAAAAACTTGCATACATGCAAAAACTGTAAACTGTATGTGGGGTAAGTAACCACACACAAGACATTATGTGTAAAAGAATGTCATTATCTAAATACATAAAGATCAGGAAGGTGTTATTCATCGTTGCCATCGACGTCATAAATAATTAATTCAGCATTGAAATAGTTTTTATAGCAATGCTTTCTCCTAAGTAACGAAAAACCGCCACAAAGTAAGGAAAAAATAATAGAGAGGCTGAAGAAAAGAGGGTGTTCGAGAGAGAGAGAGAGAGAGAGGAATGATCGAAGAAGACGTAGAGAGATATGGAGGGATGTACGATTTCTAGTCAAAGGAAGCATGCTTCATCAATCCAAACAGAATAAATAATTGCATTTAAGGTTCTGCAACTCATACGTTACTCATTTTTAATCTTTTCCTCTTCAATTTTTAGGGAAGAATTTTTTTTTTTGCTATCATAATATCTTCTTCCTCTTTTTCTCTTTTAATTTGGTTACCAAAAAACCAACTGCGAATGTCCGAAGATTTTGATTTCTTTTGAGGTCCGCCAATTTTGCTAATTCTAAAATAATCATCAAAGCTTCGTGCTAAACACAATCAATCTGATAAATGGTAAGAATACTACAAATTCCTTCGTAAGGAGTTATATCAAGCAAAAATTAAATTCAAGTTGAAATGATTAAAGGGGTGGGAAATAGCTATGCCATGTATTACAAGTTCGAGGAGAATGATAAAGATGCATCTAGTACCAGAAGTAGTCATTAACTAAAATTTAAAATTTAAAATTACAACAACAACAACAAAACATTTATCCCACTAAATGGTGTCAGCTACATGAATCTTTTTTCTCCATTGCATCCTATTTAATGTCATATTTTCATTTAATTCAAATAAATTAAAATCATTTTTTATACAATATGTTCAAGTCAACCTAGTTCTACCTGTCTTTCTTAACATAAGTCAAATCTAAAACATCTACACTTCTAATCAGATCCTCTAATGGTAGACGTTTAATGTGACCAAACCATCTAAGAAGACTCTCTCTAATTTTGTACGTCATTGAAGCTACACCAACCCTAACACGGATATATTCATTTCACATTTTGTCTCAAAGTGTAAAGCCAGTTATCCACTTAATCATTCTCATCTCGGCAACACTTAGCTTAGTTTTATGCTTCTCTTTTAAAGGCCAATATTCAACATCATATAGCATTGCAGGTCTCACCACCACTTATGAGTTAAAACTTAAAATTAACATACTGAAAATCATACAAATTAATCAAAATAAATAAAATTAAACAATAAATAAACCACAAGGCCTTAGATAAATCTCCCCTAAAATAATTAACCAAGACGAGCATACTCGCAATTACAAAGCAAGGTTAAAGGGGAAGTAGTCTTCAATATGAACTATAAGAAATATGGCTGGCGATTCAAGGGACGCCTAAAGCGCCATGACAAATATGTAAGCCATAGTCAAGAAGTCTCCATCATCATTCTCATTAATCTTATCCCAACTATTAGGAGTCGGTTGCAAATCCCAAGAGCCAAATAAAGGAAGCCAATGATATCCACATAAACAAATGAGAAACATAATCATTCGCACACATATACACCCTATCACTTTGATTTATAAAAATTTTAAAGGGCGTTTATAGATATAGCACACAATTCTAATGTATTTACATATCTCACTCCAAAAAATTTCATATTTACAAACATGACACTCAAATCTTTAATGCCACATCAATAATAGCACTATTATCATTCTTAATAGTGAAATATACCTTTTCACACGTAGGTTTAAAGTACCAAAGTGCTATGTGTGCAAATATGAAATTGTATGATATATAAATATATAAGAATTGTGTGCTAGGTATGTAAATTTCCCAATATTTAAACAGTAAACAAACATGTTAGGGTATGTATGTATATTTCCCAAAATTTAAACAGCAATGATACATGTTGTTTGAAGGGGAATCCTTGCTTTTCAAACATTACCAACTTGATAGAGGACATTAAACCTCTCTGCTTATGAGCTCAAATCAACATACGATACGACCAAAGATCACCAAGAATCACAAAATATAACATTTTAAATTTACGTATGATGTCAAAGTCCAAACATGCTCCAACAATGCCATATATTCAAGAGCAGATGTCACAATAATACATAGAAAAAAAAACTTATTAATCAAGATATTTAGATGGCCTTCCAAGTAAAAATAATAAATATGTATTTACATATCTAACACCTACAGTTCAATTTTTACATACATACCACCTTACCTGTGCATAAAGGTGTATTTCACTTTTAAAAAGTTAAATAGGTGGTATTTTTTAGGACATGTAAAAGATTTGGTTGGTAAGAATGTAAAAAACAAAGTTTAGGCGTTAGATATGTAGATACATAGGAATTAAGTGATATGTATGTAAATGTCCCAAAAAAATAATAAACCTCAATGTTTCAGGAAACCGAAGCAACACTCATATTATTACTAATTAGGGCAAGATATCGGCCAATAAGCACACAATACTCAAGTTTTAGCAAAATTCATGATATAAATAAAAAATCAAATTTATGCTACAAAAATTGACAAAAAAGATTAGTATAAGAAAAGGCAATGTTCGCTCATCCGCATCAAACACATATACTTACAGAGCGTTCTCATGTGATAGTTTTACTTCAGATTCGCTCAATGCTCGTCTTAAGGCGCAATGCTCCGAGCATGGGTCACACGTATGCTAGATAAATCGCATATGTTTAAGTGCAAATTTTTAATATCACCTCCTGGAAAAAAGTAGTTCAGAAGAAAATGAAATTAAATGATCAAGTGAGGTGAGAAAAGTAAAAAAGCTAACCAAGCTATTTTGCTCACCAGATAAAGAGTCATTTTTCATAAATTAATTAAGAAGCATACCCATCAAAGTAATCTTAATTATTTTAACAGAAACTAAATAATTTTTGAGATATGAGAATGTAATAGATAATATGTGAAGTGTATGGGGAGAAAATATAGAGGGCAAACAACATGATTTGGTGATGAATCTCGGTCAAAGGAAAAAAACAAAAGGCCTATAAAATGTTATAGTGGGGAGGCAAACATTCCAGCATTCCAAAATTAAGATGTCGAACAAATAAATTTTTCAGAATCTAAGGGGTAAAAAAGCAAATTTGGATTGATCACATTTTAATGCTAAGATAACTATGGAAATTAAATTTATGAAGTGGAACTCAAAAATTTTAAAAAATAATAATAAAAAGAATCCAAACATGCGGTATAACTCATTTAATAAAACCATTGCGAGTTAGAAAATTTGTGGTAATGGATTGGGATTTTACGTCCTGGCATTTTACAATGATCTCACACACAAATAGATAGATGAAAAGGTTACAAGAGATATCAAACATTTTCACTTGGAAAATCTGAAAAAAAATACCACGGTATCTAGCCCATGTAAGAGAATACACTATGTTGATAAAGATTGCAAAGATTCACTCTTCCCTTTAATTGAAAATTGTTGGATTACAAAAAAATACACTCAAACATGATTTCCTCTAATGGTAATTGAGCTTGAAGTAATAAAAGGACGATAACAATAACTGGGTGATGGGATTCGACCAACGATATAGATTAGACAACAATCAAGTCATAGTGGAGTGATGATGTCGACAATCAATCAACAATAAATGAATGATGATAGTAGAGCAAGGGTGACTGGATGGAGGTGATTAAATGATGATGGTCGAATAATGACAGTCGCACAACGAAGGTTATACAATGACATTTAGGTGATAAGAATTAGGCAACAATGCTCGAGCAATGGTAGTTCAAATGATGACAATTGGACGTCTATGGCAGGACAATCACAATCAAGCGATGATGCCTCAAATTTTGTCGGTATTGTACGTCAACTTGATCTCAATAGTTCATCTGATCTCCAAATTTTCTCAAAACTTAAGCAAATGAACCTTTCATGTTGAAATATATTTATTTATAATTTTTAAGAGTGAGAATTTGGTAATTCTGACAAAATTTCTAAAACACTTTATCAAACGGCTTGTATTAATTCATTAGATCATAAACCAATCTATTAACATTTAAACGACTTAATGGTACAATTGAGTAATTTTTAGATAGGTGGATTGCTTCCGTTGAGATGTTCGATTTGACTATAAATATGTATAATCTAAAGGACATTTAGAACTCCAATTATCGTCCCATGGTTTTTAAATATGCTTTAAATGTTTGATTTGGGTTAGTTTGAGCTTCGATTGGATCACTTCACATCTTTAAGTTCGTCTTATTGAGTCAATCAGTTTGACTGTGAATTTGTTGAAATTAAATTTGGAGTGATCTTGAACTTGTCTCGAAAAGTTATCCCAATTGATATGCATCAAAATTAGTGCTTCCTCAAGTGAACTTTTTTTTTTGCATATAAAAAGATTATAAAGTAGGAAAATCCAAAAATAAAAGGGGATTCATATAGATACCGCAAAATTCTTATGTGTTTATATATCCAGCAGCTAAATCTTTATATTTATTGATAGAGCACTCTGATTTTTAAAAACATGTAAAAAGCTCATTAATATTAACTGGTCTAAGGTCATAAACACCTTCTCATGTCCGTGATTTTATGTGACGCTATGGTATTATATGAGTAAATAGAAAAATTGAGTTGTTAAATACGTAAATACCTAGAAATTATGCGATAAGTGTGTAAATCCCCTAAGAAAAAGAGAGAATTAGAAGAGAATCCTAATAAAATTGCTAGAATGGCTTCTCACAAGAAACGAGATAAAAGACGTGTATTCAAAAGAATCCAAATCGATCAAACCGACATGTAAACTAATTCAACAAGTCAATTAAAAAGTTGATTTTTTCAAAAAATATTCATCATCCCTGCTAAATGCTGAGAAAATGTTCAAGATGGCTTCTCAAAATCCTTTGAATGTTTCCTTCGATTAGTAGATTTTGTTACAGGAAACACAACAAGATAGGAGTAATCTTAAAAGATGAACACGAACAAACAAAACAACAAAAAACGTTTTAAAAAATATCTAAAAATTTAACAGAAATGGGGAATTTATCATGCACGGATTCATCAAAACCTACATTATTAAGAGGCTTCAACACGCCCAATTATTTCTGATGAAATCCTCAACTTAGCAATGCCTGATTTTTCCCACCCTAAGCCTAATCACAAATTAGAACCACCAAATTCAAATCTCAGTACTGTACTTCTCCCAAATTGTCAGCCAATTTTAACTCTCGCATCATGCCCGATTGACAAAAATCAATTAATTAAGCCTCAGTTTCCCTGACCCAAATCTTTATAAGGCACTACATAAGATCCAGAATGGAGTGAGATCCCCACCTTATTCGCTCAACTCCTTCCCCGTAAACGGAGAAGAATGCGATTACAAGAAAGCGGAATGGGAAAGAAAATAAAATGTTCAGACAAGTACTGTACCTCCAAACAAGGCGTTCTCGAACCCACGAGCCTCGCCGGAGATACCTCCGGCAACAACAACTTCCGGCGAGCTCCTCACCGGCGGCACAATCTTCCGATCTGCCCACCACTCGCTCTCGAACTTTCCTCTCCCGCTCCACTCGGCTCGGTAACTGCGGATCCCGAGGTTGACCGGGTGGCTTCTTTTTGTCTCGCTTTTATCACTGTAGGGTTCTAATAGAAAGCCAATAATTGTTACAAAAGAAAATTAAAAAAAAAAAACGGTTTTTATTTATCAAACGCAAACCCTAGATATTATTTTTTTAATTTGAATATTATTATATGTTGAAGTCAATTTATTTTTTAAGGATTTTGCACCCAATAATTTTTTTTTTGGTTTTTTGCTTTTTTGATGAAATATAAAGCTTTTTATTAATAGAGTAGGCCTAAATATCATTCAAAATTTAGAAAGACTCCTTGAATAAAATAGTTTTTGTGATATTTGACCTTAATATTTTTTCTTTCACATATAAGCATATTTGTGTTTAAGGGCGGCATATCAGGTTCACGTGTCGGATTACATGACATGTATAGTACACGGGTCAGAAAGTCCAACACGAACATGACTTGTCTTCAACTCATTAATTTAAACCTGGCTCGTTTAACCAATTTAACATATGAAATAATTATTATTTGGATCAAAATCGGGTCAATTTTGAGTCAATCTATGGCCAAATACGTGTTGGCGAGCGATTGATTGTGGGTCTGTTTCGAGTTGAGGGGTCAACCTAATCCCGACTTAAAATATTAAAAAAAGGTTATGATTTTAACCAACCCAAAATTTATATGGGTCAACTTGAACTAATATTTTTTTTAGTTGGATTCGGGTCGAGCTGATGTGTCGCGTTAATTTCTTACACCCCTGCTTATATTACAAAATTAATATATGACTATTGAACAATAGAGCACGAAATATTTTCACTCTACGTTTAGAAGGTCATTATTAGATACTCTTAAAAGAGTATTATGAGTTGATCAGTTGTCATATCGTTGAATTGTCAAGATCCATGAATTACTCAACCGTCGAAGTTGTCAGTTTTTGAATGATTGAATTGTCTAACTGCCACACTCTCCTCATGCAGATTGCCCAAATTCCAAATTGTTGAATTGTCCAATTGCATAATTACCAAGTTGCTAAACTACCGAGCTGTCAAATTGTCGAACCATCTAATTACCAAAATGTTGAACTAGCAAACTGTCTAACTATTGAAGTGATCAAATTTTCTAGCTAGAGAATTGGTCAAACAGTCGAAGTGATTGAAGTACTGAGCTGTCAAATTGTCGAGCTAGCGACCTGTCGAACTAACAAACTAATGAATTAGCCAACTGTCCAACTGCCAAATTGTCAAATTCTCGAACTGTCAGGTTTAACTATATGGTGAGACATGTCATCAAGATGTAAGATTTGACATAAAGTTGTAAAACATAACACAAAACTGTAGGACATAATATAAAGTTGTTGAACATGACATAAACCTATGGGATAAAACATGTAACTATTGTATATGACATAAAGTTATTGGATATGACTTAACATTATGTATTTTTACATAAATTTTTATATCATGATAAAATGACACCACATGACTTATAAATAATGAAAAAATGTAAAGATGAGAGGGAGGAAGGCAAGACTCTCTCTTCCCAGAGGCCGCTCCTCTCGCTTTCTCTCTTCCTTTTATGTTTAATGTTAGGATTTGAGCACAACCAAAGAACATTATGGAAACCTACATTCTAAAAAGTTTCAACAACTACAAAATAAAAAGCTTATGATATCATTTATATGTATCCTTTAACACAAAGACATACCTTAAAAAGGCCTTCCAAGCTACCCAAAAGGTCGAATATTTGAGTTGCTCAGTTGTCTAATTACTCAAATATCGAATTATTAAATTACCCAATTGTCTGATTATCTAACTGACCAATTGATTAATCGTCAAATTATTTAATTTCCCACTTGATTATTTAGCCACCGAACTGGCCAACTGCTGGTTGAATTGTTTAACTGTCTGATTACCCAACTACTGAATTGTTGAATTCCCAAGCTGTCAATTTGCCCGACTTTGAAATTGGAAAATTGTCTAACTCTCAAAATGGTCAAATTATTTTACTGGAAAACTTGTCAAACTACATAGTCGGAGAACATATCAAACTATCTAACTGTCCATCTAAAGAAGTGGTCAAACTGTCAAGTTCAAGTACATAGAGAGACATAACAAAAATTTGTAAAACATTACATAAAAATACAAAATATGACAGAAAGTGTAAGATATGACATTAAACTATCAAGCACAATGTAAAACTGTTGAATATGCATAAAATTGTTGGATATGATTTAATATTATGTATATTTATATATTTTAATACCATAATAAAATGACACATTGTATATTATAAATATATGTCAACTATAAAAAGTAGGGGGAGGGAGGCATGTTCTTTCATCCCATGGGCTTCTCGTTTTGTCTCTTTCTCACTTTTTGGCTCAATACTTATATAAAATGGGTATAACCCGTGAACATTACAGGACAATGTGTCTGAAATGATTCGACATCGTTAAATGAGTAGTGAGTGTGTATGTATGTCTTGATTCTGAAGTCACGCGTAAACATCTCTAAAAACACAACAAATGTCATGGTAGAGGAAACTTCACCAAATGATCTAGGATATTTTATCCATAAATCTTTCATAGTTATATCATTTAAATTCTACCATCTTTATTTTGTCTATATAAATTTTCATTGGTGCTTTTATTTTAAAAATCAAGAAATTTGTTCCCTTGTAATAAAGCTTTATGAGATGAAAAAAAAATTGTCCAAATTTTTATACCTACTCAATTCAATAGCTGAAAATTAGGCAAGATGTTGGAAAATTTCTTTCCAAAATATAATTCAATTGAATAATATATAAAGTCAGTCAACCTAGGGACAGAAGGTCATGAGATCTCACCTTACATAAAGTTGACATTTTACAACAATTATTCCCAACAAGTCCATCCAAAGCGTCATCATGCGAAACAAACACTGATTTTAATGAAATTAGTTCAATTCATTCATAATTAAGTTATATTATAAGTAAACAGTGCATCCATTTTCATAAAAAAATATGATATAATTTATTTCTTATTGATAATACTCGAGGAACTCTCCTTATTAGAACACTGAGTCAGCTATAAAGTATTTGAAGGTGAGCCATAATAACTCTAGAATGGAATCCTATATTGTAGATGAACTCTATCATGCTTTATTATTTAGGACCTATCATGCTTCCCTTAACTAAAACCTCTCATGCACAATTATTTAGAGCTTATTTGACATCATTTTTTTTTATCAAAAAGAGTTTATTTATAGTATTTTTAACTTTTAAAAATAAATCATATTATTCTTAAAACCCTTAAAGTGACACATTCACTTTTTTTGTGTTTTAGAAAATAATCATCGATGATGATTATCATTTTCATTATTGACCATCACTTTGATCAACATTGATTATCATTTTGAATTATAACCATCAACAGTTGTTTTCATCAACAATAATTTTCAGACATGATCGATGACCACATTCGGTCAGTGCAGTCACACGTTTATCATCTCAAAATAAATTAAATTATTTTATTTTCAACAAAAAATCAAAAATCTTGAATATATATATATATATATATATAGTTATCCCAAATGTCCCTAAAAAAATCATTTTTCAATAAATAAAAAAATTGTTGTTAGCAAGTATGAAAAAAATATTGTTAATTTTAAGGAATTTTTATAACTTACATTTGTCCTTGGTTTTTATTAGTTGAGTTAATTCTTGTTTTTGTTGTTGGAACTTTTGACTTGATATTGAGTGGGTTTTTTTGTTTTTTTTTTTTTTGTTTTTTTGGACTATTTTTTTTTGTTTTTTTTTTTTTTTTGTGTGGAGTTTTTTTTTGTGTTTTTTTATCTCTTTCTTTTTTCTATGTTTTGTTTTTTATTTTGCGTCTTTGTGTTTTGACCTTTTCAGTTTTTTACTTTTTTTTTTTTTTTTTGGAATTTTGGATTGAATTTTTATCTTCTTTTTTTGGTTAGTTTTTGGGTTTTGTTGTTTGTTTTTCCTTTTTTTTTTTTTTTTTTTTTTTGTTTTGCCTTCTTTGGTTTTTTGATCTTTTCTTACTCTGCTTGTTTATAGTCGGTTCTCTATTATTTGTGCTGCTCCCTCATTTGTTTTTATTTGCAGAGCTTAGTGTTATTGGTTGATCGTGTGTCTACCATTGAGAGTGTTGTTGCTGTTATTGTTGCTATTGGAGTGCTGTTGAAGTGTCGTTACAGCTCTGTTGCTATGGGAGTGAAGTTAGAGTTATGTTGATGTTGGTATACTATTAGGATCCATTTGAGAGAGCATCCAGACTCCTTTTCACCATAGCAACAGTTGTCAGAAGGCCAACTTTTTGTTTGTGGGATCAAATTCTTCAAAAATTCGTCTGTCGCGAATTAAATTTTCAATTTTGAGATCGCATTTTTGGTCTTCTGTTCCGACGTTTTGGATCGTGGTATCATGCACTAGTCCTCCTTGGTGGCGGATGCCACCAGAGATAGAGACTGGCTCAAAGCCCTTTCAACTTCGTCTATAAGGCCATTGATGATGGCGACAACATTTGCAAATGCAGTGGAGGACTTTCAAGTTCCTAACGAGTGGATTAGCCGCCCTCTCTCAGAGATCCTGAGGGGGCTCGATAAGGCAAGGGTCGAAGACGACATAGCATCAAATGTGCTTTTAGCTCCGTTGCTTCGCCTTCCGGCCTTCGTTCCACCAAATTTTATATTCAAACACCAACACGATTCACCTACCGTAACTTTATAAAAGAGATTTTTCGGTGGCTGCTTTTAAACGAAATTTTTACAAAGATAAAACTGTGTCTAACAAAGCCATGGAGTTTTGTTTTTTGTTTGCGGTGTTTTTTGGGTCTCCATTGTGTTGTGTTTAAAGTTTTTTTCATGACTCTTTCTTTCTTATCAATAAAACTGAAAGTCATTTGGGGTAGTTTATTTGGTGCGGTGACATTTTGAAAATGCTCCTGATCTATTTGGGTAAACTGCGTTTTGACAGCTTATGCGTTTTGTAAACGCTGAAAACAACTTTTTTGCGTTTTCGGTGGTGACAGCTTTCTGACAGTAATCTTATTTTAAAAAAATAAAATAAAAAATTGCAATAGCCACCGCATCTAGCTTATCAGCAGATTATTCAATAAGCTGCAGCAACCCCAAACAAACCCTGAGCGTTTGGGTAACCCTTTAAACAAATAAAAATAAGGGCATTTACATAAATAACAATCAAATTATATTATTTATACATCAATCACATAAAATATGCTTTTTATTTAATTATTTATATCATCAAAATCTTTCATTCCGCTTCAAAAATACCACCATTTTTAACATCTAAAAAGTGGAAAACACCTTTTCAAGCATAAGTAGGCGGTATAAATGTAAAAATTAAAGTTTATGCGTTATATATGTAAATACATAGAAATTGAGCGGTATTTATGTAATCTTCCAAAAAAAAACAGGAAGAACATTTGTCATATTCTGGCCTTTATTATTCATCTATATTTNTGTTTTTATTTGCAGAGCTTAGTGTTATTGGTTGACCGTGTGCTACCATTGAGATTGCTATTGCTTTTATTGTTGCTATTGTAGTGTTGTTGAAGTGTCAAGAGTCCGGGTTATTTAATGATTATTAAAAATAACCCAAAAATAACCTGAAGATAACTCAGAAATAACCTACGTCGCACGTAGAGCTACATCAAGAGTCCGTGCAGGAAATGCGCTCCTTTATTGAGTTGTCATTTAAGTTTTTTTTATGACTCTTTGTTTCTTATGAATAAAACTGAGCGTCACCCTCACGATTCTTTTAAAAAAATAAAAATAAGGGCATTCACATAAATAACAACAAATCATATTTATTTGCATATTCGACACATAGAATTTGTTTTTTTATTTAATTATTTATACCATCAAAATCTTTCATTCCACTTCAAAAGTACCACCATTTTTAACATCTAAAAAGTGGAAAACACCTTTTCAAGCATAAGTAAGCGGTATGAATGTAAAAAATAAAGTTTATGCGTTAGATATGCAAATACATAGAAATTGAGCGGTATTTATGTAATCTTCCAAAACAAAAAAAAAGGAAGAACATTTGTTATATTGTAACCCTGACCTTTATTATTCATCTATATTTATTTTGCTATATAAAATTTCTACATGGGATGTCTCAATTAGATTGATAATATTTATATTTTTTTAGTTTAGTAAGCCAAAATTTTTGGACATATTTTAATAAAAAATAATTAAATATTTTCCTTTAAAATAATTTTGGCTATTCATGTAATTTGAATATTTGATTGCCTTCTCTAACTTAATAGAATGCATGCTGTTATCTGGCATCATGCTATAGCTACAAATAATTTATTTATTTTTAGGTATTATGTAAAGGCCAAAAGATTTTCATATTTATTCATTTTGTTCTTCATATGTAAATCTTCTTTTTTTATGGATATTTACACACATACACCCCAATTTATATATACAACCCAAATCTCTCATATAACTAACAAAGATGCAATGTCATGTACATAAAAATCGAAGTTTATTTATTAGATATGTAAATATGTACGAAGTAAGTAGTATGAATCCAAATACTATTTTTTGATGTTATGCGATTTTTTCTTTTTTTTCTTCTATTATCTTGTTGGTTGTTGATATTTGGACAATATAGTGGTAGAGAAAGATTGCAGATTATGATATATTTAGACAGTTGCATTTGTTTGAAGAAGCATCAGTGATGCTGTTGCAGAAGAGATAACTCTTGTAAAAGTTGTGGCAATTATCATAAATTTAATTTATTTTAAAAAAATCAGGCAATAACTTTCTGTCAACCATCACACTTTGTTAGGTCAGATCATTAAACACAATTTCACGTTGAAGTTTTAAAAAAATATATATAAAAAAATAATTTTATCAAACAACCACTGTATTTATATATGTAACATCTTAGATTCAATTTTACATACATATATGTTTGGAAAGGAGTATTTGACATTTTAAAGTTAAAATAGCTGTATTTTTTGATATTAATGTAAAAGAAAAAAATTTAGATGTTATGGATGTAAATATATAAGATTCGAGTGGTATTTATGTAAATGCCCCTAACGTGACATTTCTCTTGGTGGTTACCGTAGAAATATCTCCTCCACACATTTCCAGCCACACGACCATAATCAACTACATACAGCACCTGGTTCCGCACGTACGAGTCGACACGTGCGACGCCTGCCGGTCGCCGCTTCTGTGTTCCCACTTTATTCCCACGAATCCGCACCGGTTCTTCTCGATCGATATAGCCTTGAACTCATGCTCAAGCTTCTGCTTGGCTGAGAGCAGATCTCATCATCTCTCGAGCATCGCTGCTGAAGAGGGAGCTAAATGTGGAGGTTTGGCCGTGGAGCCTGGAATCTCCGGCAGATGCGGAGGTTTTCCGTTGCCGTTCCCGGCCCATGCATCGTTCAGAAGCGTGGGACGGACATACTGCACGATCCGTGGTTTAATAAGGTATGGTTCGTGTTTTGATTCGGATTAGGCGATGTTGTTGGTTCTGATATGTTTCTGCGGGGAATTCCTTCTCCTGATGTTAGTTTTCTTAGGTTTTTGGGGTGATTTGGAAAATGGGATTTGGGGGTTGTTAATTTGAGTTTGAGGGAAATGCGTTTGGGTGTTTAATTATGGTAAAATGTTTATGGAGTGGAGATTTGATCGGTTGGTTCTGCGTTTATTTAGTTTTCAGTTTGGGACGCTGATGCGAGTTAGCGCTTAAAAAATGCTGGTGGTTTAATTTGTGTGATTATGTTAATGGATTCTTTCATTTAGACCACTTAATTCTATGGTTTGTCCGCTTTAGTTAATAACGCCGAGGAGATTGGGAGAATGCCATTGTGTAGTACGTTTTTTGAGGTAAAATCTATCTTGCAGCTATTTTTAACTTGATGATCTGATCACTTGCAGGTTTTTCGCTAGTGAAATATCCTCTCATATAATAAGCTTCATCAATTTTAACAGAAACAAGTAATTAAAATTTGAAATAATCAAAATTATTACAAGCAGATTTGTTTGATTATAAGATGAATTAGTGGCCTTTCTCTTAACCTTAAACATTGCTTAGTTTGATGAAATATTAACCTTAACAGAACTTTTAAACTTATAAATCACATGCAAAGTTAATATAAACTCTCCGTATGGTTGGGATCATATTAATCATCAATTCTAGAGCTTGATTTATATATATATATATATATATATATATATATATATATATATATATATATATATATATATATATATATATATATATATATATTTAATTTCAGTTTCAGTTTGTTTTTCTTGATAGATCTCATCTAAAACTGTTTGATCAATATGTTTATTTCTGTTTTTCATTTTTCCTTCTCTTAGGATACTGGCTTCCCGTTGACGGAAAGAGATAGATTAGGGCTTCGTGGCCTCCTTCCACCACGAGTCATATCATTTGAGCAACAGTATCAACGCTTCAGTAAGTTTTAGCTTTGAATACTGTGTGTGGAAGAAGTTCACTCCGCTCTACATTTTTTTTAATGGCTAGCTTTAACTTCTAGAATAAGCACAATGTCTAGTCTTGTAAATACAAAATGGTTGATCTCAAATCTCAAACATAGCTCATATTTACGTTGTAAAAGAAAAAGAACTCATAATGATTGTAATGGAGAGTTTTAATCAGTGGAATTAGCAAGTGTTTCAGCAATCATTTGAACATATGTGGTGCAACTTGAATATCATGGCCATATCCTTTGCACTTTGAAAATTGTTTTTTGAGAATGAATTGAAGTCACGAATTTTGTGTCGTCATAGATTGAAAAGAAGCTACTCCTCTTTGTAGCATGAGGAAGCTCTGCGAAGGCCAACTTAAAACTTTATAAGATTTTAGGCCAAGGATAGTCATGATATACAAGTTGTTAAGTTTATTTATTTAATTTTTTAAGAGTGACTATAGGTTTTCAAATCTATCTCTTGAATATATATTTCAGCCATAAATTTCCTTTTTTTTTCTCTCTCCTTTTAGTGAATTCATATCAATCTTTGGAATATAATACAAGAGACGAATCACCCACTGTTGTTGCTTTGGCTAAATGGAGGATCCTAAATAGATTGCACGACAGAAATGAGACATTGTATTACAGGGTAAGTCCAACTCAATTCAATGCCTCTAATTTTTTTTTTTTTTGCATAGAGCTTATTATTTGCTTTGATAAATATCAATATTTTTATAATAAATGAATGCTTTTCCTTCCCAGGTTCTTATTGATAACATCAAAGATTTTGCTCCCGTAATATATACTCCAACTGTAGGTTTGGTATGTCAGAACTATGGTGGCCTTTACAGACGTCCACGCGGAATGTATTTTAGTGCTAAGGATAAAGGAGAAATGATGTCTATGATCTATAATTGGCCATCTAAGCAGGTATGCTTGAATTTTCAGTGCCTTGAAGGTTTAACAGATGTATTTTTATTGCGGCATATGATCAGTTTTGGTTGTGAATACTGTTGCATTTAAGTATTAGGGACATTTACTTTCACAGCACACAATTCTTATGTATTTACATATCTCACACCTAAACTTTTATATCTACACACATAACACTAAAATCCTTAATATCACATAAAAAACAACACGATTACCGCTTTTTAAAAGTGAAATACACCTTTTCATTCATACATTTCAAATACCGAAGTATGTAAATATGAAAGTTTAGGTGTGAGATATGTAAATCCATAAGAATTGTGTCCTAAGTATGTAAATTTCCCTCAATTTAATATATATATATATATATATATATATATATATATATATATATATATATATATATATATATATATATATATATATATATATATATATATTAGGGGGTTCGCATTTGTTTCTCTCTCTCTCTCTCTCGCACAGTTTCGTCGACTCGCTTCGTCCCGACGTTACTGCGTCTCTTTGACGCCGACAGTTCGTCTGTGACTGCTTCTGTTGCAGCTCGGGTCAGCGTCAACGTCTGTTGCGTCTGCGTTGCTTCTCTGTTTCGACCCTGCGCCTCTGCCTACGCCTCTCCCTACCCGACAACAACACCGATAGAACTCTGATGACGCTCCCTTCTTCTTTGGTTGAACTTGACAAAGCCTCCTTTGCCCACGTGATGGGTAACCCTCAGGTGAAGTCTGCGGTTGTCTTCCTCTCAGGCTATAAGGATTGTCGTGATGGTATAAATGCTTGTCCTTTTGTTAAGAAGGGAAGCAGAAAAAGTGGAAAAACAACAATCTTTTTCTCTTACTTAGAAATTTCAACCCTGACGAGAAAATTCAAGTTTGCCTTTATTGGAAAATTTCAGTGGGAGCATCCACTTATGAAAGTTATCAGAAAGAGTGTTGATGATCTTAAAACAGTTGACAAGTGGAAAGTGAGACTTCTGAATGAGAAACATGTGTTTATTCAACTAACCGTGGCTGAAGTTTGCACATGAATTTTCTTTAAGAAATATCTTAATATTGCAGACAAGACAATGAAATTACTCAAGTGGTCTCATGATTTCGACCAAAATCATGAAAATCCCACTGTACCAAAATCATGATTTCTACCTAGTCTCAAGCTGCACTTTTTTCATCATTAGGTTCTCTACTCTATTGGGGTCATTCATGGAGACTCTTTGAAGCTAGATCTACCCACTTTCAATTTAACCAGACCTTCTGTGGCCGGAATACTTGGGAAAAGAGATATTACTTTACTTGATGTTACCGAAGTCTGGCTGGACACAACTCACATGAATATTGACAACAAATCGTCATGGAACACAAACCTTCTTATTGTACTCACTGTAAGATATTTGGGCACACCCTTGATAAATGCCACAAGCTCCATACTAATTTGAAATCTAAGTTTCAAGAGAATAATGATTGGTCTAACCCCACTGCTCTAGACATATTAGTTCCACCTGTGGAGGACACTACCACAAGACAACAGAGGCATGTTGCCCCTGTAGACCCCCCATTGTCACTATTGTCACTGCAATTGATGTGATGCTGGATGGCTCTGCTGGGCAACCTACACCTTCAAACCCTATTGAAAACAATACTGAAGGACTATTACTTACAAAAGATAGCGTTCAGACTAATAATCAGGAAAACATCGCAGTTCTCTATCTTCAGGAAATATCTGGTGTAGAGGCAACTCATACTTCACATATATTAGAACCTATTATGGGTGCAACAATTTGTAATCTTTTTGTACGGCTCTACCACTCCATCAGATTGATTCTTCTAATGGGGAATGACAGTTTTACACTTCCAGGAGGAGGAAGAAGAATAATCAAGATCTACTTGAGCTCGGGAATCTTATGGATGATACTTTGGTTACTTCGGGTAATGGTACACACCTTACCAATTTGTTAGCTGGATCACTTCCGAGAACTAGAGGCTGAGGCAAGCCTAAATTGGGATGATACTCACTTTTTCCGTGCCCCAGTGGTTTTGGGTTTTTTTATTTTTTATATGTACATTTTTTTGACTTTTTTGTGTGTGTTGTACCGTGTGGGTTGAGTGTCTATTTGGGTCCACTCACACATCCTATCTGTATCTTTTCTCTTTAATATATTAGTCGTTTGGCTTTTTTCTATATATATATATATATATATATGTAACTTTTGAATAAGAAAATCTTGTTAAGGACATTAAAACTTGATACACAGCTAATGAGATGTATTTGATTTCTGCTGATATATGCTTTTGAATTGTAAACATTATATGTATGGCTTATAGTTATATGGACATATTGCAAATTTTTTAACTGTTCTCATCGCTGTCTTTACAGCTGTTTTATGTTGATTTCCTTTTTTTTTTTTGTTGTTGCTGTTACTATTTTAGAAGATAATCTAATTGTTAGTTTGTAGGCTTATCTTAAATGTGGCTCCTGTTCCCCTTACCCTGTTCCTTAAGCCTTTTTTTGGCTTTTGGGGCTTTACGGTGCTTGTTGCCATACTTGTTATAATGATATACAATTATGTATGGAATGCTTGGACAAAAGCATGACACCTGAGTTGATATTGTGGCAGTATTGTGTTGTGACACCTCTTCAAGTCTTTTCATGACATCTTTCAAAAATTGACCACATTAGGTGCACAATGCTAAGCTTCTAAACTTTTAGCTACATAACTTAGCGGTTAATTGCATTCAATATTAATTGCGTTGTATTCTATTTTATTCGGGCTTGGATGGTTGGTGAGTGTTAATGGGAAAAAAATATAAATTTTCAATGTTTCAGGCAATTCTGCCTAGTGTTGCCTTTATGCATGGTTTGTGCTCTATAAACAGGGAAAAAATGAAATACTATTCCCTAAAATCTGCCAAAATACCTACTTTACTTACGGGATGAAAATTTATTTTTTAAGTTCTTTAAAGTGTTGTTGTTTTTGCTTTTTTTTTTCTACACAAGCTTTTTTTTAATCTTTTTCTACTTCAAAATATTTTGGAAGACTTATCACATGATTGTGCTTGGAATCTCCACTGATTTTTTCATATCTGAACCCTCTTTAGGATCTTATCATCAATCTTACGACTTGATTTTCTTTAGGTTGACATGATTGTCATCACCGATGGGAGCCGTATTTTGGGACTCGGTGATCTTGGAGTTCAAGGAATTGGAATACCCATTGGAAAGCTTGACATGTATGTTGCTGCTGCCGGCATGAATCCACAAAGGGTATCTCTTCCTCCTACTCTCATATTGTGTGGGTTTAGCATGTCCATTTATGTGTAGGTGTGCAATTTTCTTACAAAATATTTGTTCATGTTTTCCTATTTTAAGGGTCCGTTTGGGATTACTTTCTGTCTTTTATTTTTGTTTTTGTTTTAGCTTGTTTTATTTTTATTTTGTTTAATGTTTTGTTTTTAGAAAAACGTGTTTGGTACTGTTATGATATATATATATATATATATATATATATATATATATATATATATATATATAACCAACATGTTATATATATATAACATGTTGGTTGGGTATTTTTTATTTTCTTAAAATAAACAACTATATTTTTTATAAAATGGTTGAGTCCATGTATGTTCCAGGATTAAGCTCTGCCACCCATGGTATATACGATGCTTTCCTTGCTCCACCCAGCACGGAGCATTACCTGGCGGCGGGCTGATGACGGCGGACGTCGAGTAGCTGCTACTGCCGGCTGGAGGCGGTGACAAGTAGCGGCGGGGTGCGGGACTCGCTGTTTTCGATGTTTTAAAAACGGACAAAAAACATGTTTTTCTGTTTTGAGTATTTTAAAAACAGAAATGTTCATCCAAAAAATAAAAAAAACAAAAGATAAAAGAAAAAGCATATAAACAAATATTGTTTTTGTTTGTTTCCTATTTTTTATTTAAAAAAAAACAAATAACAAAAGACAAAAATTGATCCCAAACAGTCACTAAACTTCTCATTTTTGAGGATATTAATATTTGAATAATTTTTTTATTATTTTTGCACTTTTACTTTATGAGAGTTTGGGTTATCACCGGATCTACAAGTACATTGGAGAAAAATGACGAGAATTTAAGCAATAAACGGGAAGCAAAAAAAATCATCGGGCAGACAAATTAATTTTGACAAAAGCAAAATTTTCATGTAGCACTTTTTGTTAAAAAATAAGAACACCAAACAAGTCAATAACAAATTATGCGTATGAAATAGGATAAGGAAAAATTACTCAGTAAGGAAAATTAGAACTTAAGCTAAAAATGTAATCATACATTCAACTTGCACTCATAAGATTAGAACTAGAAAGAAAAAAAATTATTCAAGCCAGAAGTTCTTAAGAATATGCCTTAGATTACTATTTATAGATTTGACAGAGCCTGGGTTAGACATAGTATCAATCTTAGTTTGAATTTAAGTTATTTTCTCTAGTTAGAAATGGCAAGTCTCAATTTTTAATTTAGATCTCTGATCTAGTTGAGCTGATTCGCCCTTCCTCAAAAAGTAGTGTGAAATGGACCTTGCAATTTTGAAATTCTGCACACTGCATTCCCAAGTAGCACCGCTTTATTCAATAAAAAAAAAGGAAAATCCAATATCACTGCATAGTAAATGTTTGAAATACAACAATATCAAGGTTGTAAGTAGAGAACCTCAATAGGCACAACCCCAAGTCTTGGCCGTCATATATGTCTCTTTTTTAACTAAATGAAAAAAGTTTCAAACCATGTTATTATAAGGGCTGGTCATCTAAATATATGAAAAACTTTTTAAATTGTAGACAATGTCTGTAATACCGAAGTGTTTGCACAACTGGCTAAAATTTTTATCATAATTTGGTATTTTTTTGCTTTGTCTCATTCCATTTCTCATGAAAGAAAGCAATCAATGCCCCTCACTTTAAACTGCTGTAATACTTAACCGTAGACATTATAAAAATGCTCAAAGTTTTTTTTTTTTTTGAAATCAGGCAGTTTAAGAGAACTCCTTAATTTGGTTAGAATCATGATCAGCATATTTTGTTCTTTTAAATTGTTGAAATAAACAGAAAACACAAAATTCACACAAACGGTAATTTATGTGTACTATTAGAATTCAAGACGGAGAAAAGATATGATGTAAAGAGTCGTTTCGAGAAAAGAAAAATTCAAGACGGAGAAAAGAGTCATTCGCAATTTGAATGTTGATATGATGTAACTTTTGACAAAATCCAAGCACACAAGTGAAAAGAAAGACTGGTGGAAGTGTTTATTTAGGTCACCTATAAAGAGATTGCTTCCATCAGAGATCAACATTAACTATTTACACCATACTAGGAAGACCTACATCCAGCCAATATTTAAGCACAAATAGGAAAAAAAAAATCTCAATTTAAGTTTTATTCATTTGATTCAACTTTTTTAGATATTCCTTTATTTATGATCACTTTATTTTAATAAAATATCACAATAAATTGTATGGTTTTGTAATTGGTCATCATCATAGCCAATCACTTGCTCTTCCCCTTGGGAAATAACTTAAATATCATGCATTGTTGAAATACTAGCCAACAGCAATAACTACATGAACTTCTTTCTCATACTTGTTAGCTTGCAAGCACTTGAAAACACATTATTTTCAATTTAGAGCTTCAGTTAATGAAACAATAATCAAATTCTTTATGAAGCAATATGCCTAAAAAATGTTATGTCAATGATGCATCTCAATTTCTAGAGGTAATGTTGCATGACACAATCAATTTTGTTTTCTTTGATATGCTTCATTTGAGAACAAGGGAATAATATAAAGATCTATTTTGATCAAGGCTTGGATTCGTATTTGTAATAAAAATAACATGTCTGTATGCATGAATGAATATATACTTGTATTTATGTTTTTGTTTATATTTGAATATATATATATATATATATATATATATATTTGAGCCAATTATAATTAGAATTGGCTTGGCTTGAGATCAGATTTGGGACTTTGAGCTGATCTTGAGCTATTGGAGAATTAGCTGCCATAGTCATAATGTTTACAGACAATAATTATTTACACCATGCTAGGAAGATCTACATCCAGCCAATGTTCAAGCACAAATAGGGAAAAAAAAACTCAAATGAAGTTTTATTCAATTGATTCCACATTTTTAGATATTCCTTTATTTATGATCACTTTATTTTAATAAAATATCACAATAAATCAAGAAGTTGTATTCTGTATGGTTTTGTAATTGGTCATCATAATGGCTAATCTCTTGATCTTCCCCTTCTAAAATAACCTTATCATTATTTATTGTTATAATACTAGCCAACATCAATAACTACATGAACTTCTTCCTCATACATGGTATCTTGCAAGCTCTTGCACTTTTCAATCTAGAGCTTCAGTTAATGAAACAATAATCAAATTCTTTATAAAGCAATATGCATAAAGAATGTTATCTGAATGATGCATCTCAATTTCTAAAGGTAATGTTGCATGGCACAATCAATTTTTTTTTCTTTGATACACTTCATTTCAAAACAAGCAAATAATATAAAGATCTATTTTGATCTAGGCTTGGTTTGAATTTTAATTAGCTCGAATTCTAATAACAATGTCTGTATGAATGAATGAATATATACTTGTATTTATGTATGTGTTTATATTTGAGACTTGGCTTGGCTTGAGATCATATGGGGGAACTTTGAGCTGATCATGAGCTATTGGAGAATTAGCTGCGATATTCATAATGTATCTGCTCTCTTTTTAAGCGTAAAGGAGAAAATTAATGGTTTATAAGCACCATTTTCTATTGCAATCTTTTATAAATGTACTAGAGTTTTTAGCGATTATGATGATGATCATTATGGACTTTGGTTGAACTTTGTTTGGTGATGTGTATAAAATCTGTAGTGTTATATAATGCACTTGCTGCATTATTTGTATCAATTTTATGCTTTTCGTGGTATATTTAGTTTGAATGTGCAATATACATAAAAAATTGGTGCACTTGGAAATAAAATAGACTGTCATATGGAGCGCCCTGACGCCCCATGGAGAGTGTCTCAACACCCAATTCAACAAGTACAATGAAAAATCTAACGACACCTTGGTGCTAGACACTCTTGGAACATGGGAAGAACTATAAGGAGCACTTAGTGTAGGAATTGTGTAAGAGTGGTAAGGAGTGATTGTGATGAGGGTGTTTTCACTTATGTGCGTGAATAAAAAAAGAGGAATTTAATTAAGCATGAAATAACTGGTGACAATCAAGCCTTGGGAACAAAGATTGCTTTTTTGAGGGTTTTCATTTCTTTTAACTTTTGTATCTCGATTTGATTTATTAAATGCAAGTTTATTAAATGCAAGTCATGTTCTTATTTAAAATCATGCATAACACTTAAAATCACTCTCCCTTGGATTGAAATTCTTTAAAATCTCAAAAGATCCATGTTAGATTTTTGAACTTTTGATTGAAGAAGCCATTTTAACTTTTTAACCTTAAATTACATTAAAAATAATAATTTGAATAGTTAAAACTAGTTGTAATCTATGACTGTTGGAAGAAGGCTAGAAGCACAATTGAGCTAAAACATAGGAATTTAGTGGAATATAAATATTACTAGTAGATTCTTGCAATTTTTTTTGAGAATGGGGATGATTGAGAATTCTTGCGGGGTAAGGGAAACCTAACTATAATATGAGATTCCAATGCTTCTTATATATCGGAAGAGAGTAATAAGTAATAGAGCCCGTTTGACTATTGTGGAAAAATCACTTAAAAAAATTTAGATTTCATTGAACCAATTCAGGAAGACATTCACACTATTTTGAAAACTCTTCTCATTTACTTTAGATTTTCACTTTGAATTTAAGATTTTAGACACTTTTATAACCTCAGAAACATTCAACATTTTGAACTAAACCTTAGTAAATTAGGAATTGAATTGTTTGTGAATTATCTCGTTCCTTCTGAGATTGATACACAGACTCAAAATCTATATACTACTTGATTAACATGTATATTTGTGTGATAATGAGTGCTTCACCTCACGTCAGACCATGTTTTTGGCACCGTTGTCGGGGAATGACGGTAAGTTTTCAAATTAGGAAAACATTAGTTGAGAATTTGGGTTTACATTTAAAAATTGTATTGTTAACTCTGTTGTATAATTTGTTTTGAGTTTATATTTTGAGTTGTTATTTAAAATTATAGAAAATTTAAAAATATTGTGACTTGCATTTTAGTTATTTTATGCACTTTATTTGCTTTATTGTGTGTTTTGTTATTTGTGTTTTGTAAATTGTTAAAATTGGTAGTTTATGTTCATCAGTTAGTCCTAGGTTGTATACATAAGATTGAATCTATTGAAGTAGAGTCATTTGTCCTTGAGATAGAAAAAACCGATAAATAACTTCAAAGAACTTGCAAACTAAAAAGATTGTTGGAGAGATGACAAAGCTTAAGGAGAAAATGACCAGCCTAGACTACTTGGGGATTTTGCCAACCCGCTGGTAGATGAGATTCATCTGAGTATTAATAATCTTATCATTCAAGTAAATATTTTTGTACTCAAACCTGTAATTATCCAAATGGTCTAAAATAATTAATTTGGAGGTTTGTCTACAAATGACTGAAATTTACATATAATCATTTTTTCAGAGTTGTGTGCGATCGTTAGGGATAATGGTGTCTCTGATGGTACTGTTCGGCTTAGGTTATTCTTATTTTTGCCGAGAGATAAAACTAAGATGTGGCTTAACACTTTAGCACCAGAGTTTATTATCACTTGAAATTATCTTACATAGATTTCTAGCTAAATAATTTCCACCATAAAAAATTGTTAAGCTTAGGAATAATATTACTTCTTTTACCCAGATGAATATTGAGTAACTATATGAAGTGTGAGAGAGCTTTAAAAAGCTTCTTAAGAAATGCGCACACCAAGCCCTATCTGATTGATTGATTCTACAAAATTTTTATAATAAGCTGGTGGGACCATTAAGATCTATAATAAATGTTTCGATAGGGGTCTTTGATATCTAAATCATTCGAAAAGGTCTATGCACTTATACTAGAGATTACTAATAATTTTCAATAACCTTATGAGAGAGTCAACCCTCGGAAGGTTGCTAGCATTCATGAACAGGATGTCCTATCTTTTTTAACTCCACAAGTAGCATTACTATATAAAAAATTAGATTATTTAGGTATAAATTCTTCATTATGATCACTGATAATTGAAGAAAATACTAATGGATGGTTAGTAGACCGCAGTGTTGTAATTGTGGAGAGAATAAATGCTATAAATAATAGACCCAACAACTCATATTTAAACACCTAATCTGGGTTAGAGGAATATCCCTAATTTTAACTGGAATGATAACCAAAATGTAGAAAATTAGTAATCAACAAAACTGTTTAGACAATTAGAATAATCAGGGAAATAATCTTAACTCAAGGCCGACTTACACAAGTGAATTCGTTTCAAATAATCAATTTAAAGAATAAATTATTTTTAGAAGAATTATTGTTATCATTAAGAATTCAGTGACAAAGTCAAGTTGTACTAATAAGAAACATTGAAAACTAATTGGGTCAATCAACAAATTCTTTAAATAGCAGACCCCAGGGGACATTACGAAGTAATATCAAAGTGAATCCTAAGAAGAAAGGAAATGAACAGGGAAAAACTATTAGATTGAGAAGTGGGAAAGACTTACAGAAGGTAAGTAGCGAAGAGCCTAGAGAAGATGTGTTTGAGCTTGAGATTGAAAGACTAAGTGAAAATTTTATGATAAACTTAGGAAAAACACCTTCCCATCTTAGGAAAGGACTAGAAAGATCATCGACACCATTTTCCCAAAATCTCTATAATCTTAAATTGAACCAACATTTTTCTAAATTTGTAGAGGTGTTTAAGAAACTAATCATTAATATTTTGTTTGTAGAAGTTTTAGAACAAATGTCTAGTTATTTTAAGTTTATGAAAAACATGAACAATAACAACAACAACAAGATTTTATCCCACTAAAAGGGGTCAAGAAATAAAAACTAATCGATTAGGAGATTGTCAGGAGTGCAACACTATCTTGTAGAAAAAACTTCTACAAAAATTTAAGGATCCATGTAATTTTACTATTCATTTCACCATTGAAGATAAGTTCTTTGGGAAAGCCTTATATGACCTAGAAGCTAACATAAATATTATACCTCTATCAATCTTTAGTAGATTAGACATATGAGCTTGACTTATTATGCATAAAAAATTGGCACAAAAATTTAAGGATCCGAGTAGTTTCATTATCTCTTCTTCTATTGGAGACATGTTTTTTAAGAAAGTTTCATGTGACCTAGGAGCTGGCATAAATATAATGTCTCTATCAATATTTAGGAGGTTCGGATTATAAGAAGTTAAACCTATCACGGTAACCCCTCAATTAGCGGACATATTTTTGACTTATCCTAGGGTTATAACAGATATTCTTGTTAAAGTGAATACTTTTATTTTCATCGTTGATTTCATAATTTTAGATAGGGAAGAAGATAAAAAAATCCTAATCATATTAGGTAGACCTCTCTTAGCCTATAAAGGCAATGAGCAATGATTGGTGTTTATATGGGAGAACTCATCATGAAAGTGAATGATCCGAAATTTAATTTTAATATTTTGAAATCATAAAGTTTTCTCAAGACCCTTATGATGACATTCTTGCTATAGAGTAGATTTGGTTGATAGTTTGTTAAAAGCTAATTTCATGAGATTTTGGAAATGGACCCAATAGAGCTTAATTTAATTGAGGATAGTTGTAAAAACATGTATTATTGGATGCGATTCCTAGAGTGATTGGAATTTAAGCTTAGAGTTTTGAGAAAACTTCTGAACAACTCTAAAACTTTAGTACCTTTTATAGTTGAGAATTAGAATTTAAGTTTCTCCCAAAATACTTGAAGTGTGCATTTTCAGACGAATCATCAACTTTGCCCATAATTATTTCTTCAAATTTGAGTGAATTACAAGAGACAGTTAATTAAGTTTTGAGAAATTTTAAGAAGTCTTTGGTTGAAGCATTGCAAATAATTAAAGGGATAAGCTCTTCCATATACATGCATAAGATATTAATAAAAAATAATTATGAACCAAAGACTGATCCCCACAGGAGGTTTAACGCTGTCATGAAGGATGTAGTGAGAAAAGAGATTCATAATAGTTTGATGCAAATATTATATATCCTTTATTTGATCGTGCATGAGGTGCCTGATTCATTATATTCCTTAAAAAGGAGTGACTGCAGTGAAGAATGATATGAATGAACTTATACTCATTAGGAGTGCCACCAGTTGAAGAATCTGTATTGACTATAGGAAATTGAATAAAAATACTTAAAAAGATAATTTTTCCTTGTATTTTCTTGATCAGAAGTGAAGAATGATATGAATGAACTTATAATCATTAGGAGTGTCACCAGTTGAAGAATCTGTATTGACTATAGGAAATTGAATAAAAATACTTAAAAAGATCATTTTTCCTTGTATTTTCTTGATCAGATGTTTGATAAACTGGTAAAACACCATTATTTTTGCTTTCTTGATGAATATTCAGGATATAACCAGATTACTATAGCACTAGAAAACCAAGATAAGACTATTTTTTCTAGTCTCTATGAAAGCTTTTCTTAGGAGAATGTTTTTTGAACTATGCAAATGCTCATGCCACCTTTTAAAGATTATGATATCTATATTTTTTTATCTTTTTGAGAGAGGGATTGATGTGTTCATGGATCTGTGTTTGATACCTCTTTTGACACGTCTTGAACATCTAGCGACAGTTTTACAAAGATGTGCAGAGACTAATCTTGTGCTGATCTAAACAAAATGTTAATTCATGATCATTGAAGGCATGGTTTTAGGACAAACTTTATGAGAAATGGATGAAGGTAGTTCATACAAAGATTTAGGTTATAGAAAAACTACTTCCACTCACTTCTATTAAAGGGATTAAGAGTTTCACAAGGAATGCGGGATTCTATAAAAGATATATTCTGGACTTCTCTAAAATTTCTAAATCTGTGTCATTTATTAGAGAATGACACACTCTTTAATTTTGATAGTGAGTGCCTAGCAGCCATTGAATTTTTAAAGTAAAATTAATCATAATGCCAGTGATAGTTGCACCCGATTGGGAATATTTTTTTGAACTTGTGATGCTAGTGATTGTGTTGCAGGGGCCGTGTTAGGTCAAAAAAAATCTTTCGTGTGATTTACTATGCTAGTAGAACTCTAAATGAGACACAAATATTTACACAACTACTGTAAAGGAGTTACTAATCACATTTGATAAATTTAGCTCATACTTGATTAACAACAAAGTCAAAGTTTACTAAGAAGGATGCTAAACCATGTTTGATTAAATGGATACTTATGTTGTAAGAGTTTGATATGGAGATATTCAATATGAAAAATGCTGAAAATTAAGTAACAAACCATTTATGTAGATTGGAGCAAGAAAACTTGAAGACTTTGTATGATAAAATTAATGGAAGTTTTTTTTCATGAAAATTCTTTTGCCTTTTCAACAAAATATTCTTTGATATGCAAACATTGTTACTTATATTGATAGTTGAATCATTCCTTACAATTTGTCTTATTGCCAATGAAGAAATTTATTTAGATGCCAAAATTTATTTTTAGAATGAACTTTACGTTTTATAAATGTAAGGACCAAATCATTAGGAGATTTGTGTTCATAAAAAAAAAGTAAAAAATATCATTAAACTTTGTCATGACTCAGATTTTGGACGGCATTTTAGAAATTTTAGAACTTCATCTAAGATCTTACAATCAGGATTTTGTTGTCCTACTCTTTTTACTGGTGTAAATAAATACATCAAAAGATGTGATAGATATCAACGAGTAAGTAATATTTCTAAGAAACATAAAATGCTCATAAATTCTATTTTAGAAGTTAAGATTTTTTATGTTTGAAGTATAGATTTTATGAGACTCTTTATATTATCTTTAGGAAATTAACATATTTTGATTTTAGTAGATTATGTTTTAAAGTGGATCGAGGCAGTGAATCTATCTATTTGTGATTAACAAAGTGCTCGAAATTTTTAAAAGAAATATATTTTTAACAGATTTAAAACACCCAAAGTTATTATTAATGATGATGGTCGCTTTTGTAATAAAATAATTGAGACATTTTATACTAAATATGAATAAAATATAAGATTTCTATGCTATATTTTTTTCATACTAGCGGTTTGATAGAAGTTTGAAATAAAGAGATTAAGAGGATTTTAGAAAAAAAAATTGTTAATCTAGTAGGAAGAAATGATCCCTTCGGTTAGATGGTGCACTGTGGGCATATAAGATTGTTTTTAAGGCCCCTATAAGAATGTATCCCCATAGGTTGATTTTTGGAAAAAACCTGTCCTTTATTGTTAGAATTAAAACATAAACTTACTGGGCAGTTAGGGAGTATAATCATAACATTAAGGATTCATCAGACAATCAATTATTGTAGTTAAATGAATTAGTTTATACTAAAATGCAAGCCTATGAGAATGTCAAAATCTTTAAAGAGCATATGAAAAGTGGCATGTTCAAAAGCTTATTAGGAAATAATTTGAGCTTAGACAAAATAACTTTATTGTTGAATTCCAGATTGAAATTATTTTTTGTTAAAAAAAAAGTCCAGGTGATCTGGACCATTTACTGTAGTAAATGTTTATCCATTTGGAACTATGGATATCAAGGATAAAAAGATTGCAAGGTACTTTTATGGTTAATAGTCAGAGATTAAAACCTTCTCTAGAAGGTGATAGGTGTGGTCCTATAGAAATCATTAACTTAGGTCATCCAAATTAAGAATCTAACATTGTTGGGATGTGGACATTAATTAGAGCATTTCTTGGAAGGAAATTAAAGTGTTAATTTGTTTATTTGCTTGTTTGATTTAAATTTAAATATGTTTGTGTGTGGTTTAAGCGAACTTATAAACATTTGTGAGAATGTGATGTATGCACTAAGTGTCGTCGCGCCATCCATGAGGGTTGCTGCACCAAGTTCCTCAATCCATGTGGCTCAATCCAATCCATTGATTTCAAATTTGAGTGTCACAATGCCTCACCCAAGCGGCGCAGTGCACAAATCTAACTTCGGGTTGTTGGCTTGAAATCGAGTAAAAATTTTAAATGCCTTAAAATATCTTATTTAGCTATTTACCTAACCCGCGCCGCTGCGCTTCTAGGTAGCACCCAGGTGCTTCGTCTGCACAGCTCCATCACAGTCTATATATACCTCCCTTTATTTCCTCCATTTTTACACTCAATCCTTTGGAAACTAAGGCCGGGGATTATATGAATTCTTGTTGATTTTCCATCTTGTCTTCCTTAATTTTTCTTTGAGTTTTTCTTCTTATTCATTGATTGACTTTGTCATCTTCTTCTACTTTTAATCCTATGGCTCCCAAAACTAAATGCCTTGAACATAAGTCTGCTTTTGATAATAAGAATTTTGTTAAAGCTGAGGTTGAAACTCGGTACAATGAATTTTTAGTATCAAAGAAGTTGATTCCAGAGAGGAAATTTTGGAATCCTAGAAAATGGGAAGAGGTGCTGATTGTAAGAAGAAAACTGAAGGATTTTTACTATAAAATCAAGATTGTCAAGATTTTTGTTGTTTGAGAGTTATATGCAATTGCAAAAGGTCAAAAAATGACAATATTTTTGTTAGGGAAAACAGTTAGATTTCAATTCTTCAAAAATTAATTCACTTTTTAGACTCCCCCCACATATGCCTGATGATGAATATTCATTATTTTTGCCTTCTGATTCTAATGTTCTTGAGATTAGTAAGTTTCTAACTGATTCTCATGCCGAGTGGCATATTCTTCTCTTCTACAATCCTTAATGTGGAGTCAAAGTCTTGATACTATTTTATAAAACTTTTACCTTTGACCAATGACAATGAGGTGTCTAGGGATAGAGAGATTCTCAATTACTTTATTTAGAAAAAAAAAGATGTTGGGAGTGTCGGACATTTAGGTCATCATTAAGGGGGTGCAACTGTTGGCCTTGGCCACCCATCAATGATCTATGCTTTATATGCTAAGGTAGGTTAAGAGTGAGAGTTGGGAGGAGCAGCTCAATCATAGTCGAGACATGAGTAAAGAAACCTTAGCTGCATATGGGAAGACATTATTTTAGAAAGGTGAGAGTTCTTCTAGACCAACCTCTCTCACGAGCTCGACTTTCGACCTCCATTTCTTCTATTTTATAGAGATTGGACACTGAGCAATGATGGGGCCATTATTCAATGGTGACAACTGACCATGGGCTAGCACTTCGACCATTACTTTGACCAACACTAGAGCTAGTATGAGTATCAAACATTGTTTAGTTTTTTAGAGGACATGTTTTAATACTGCCAGCTGAACACGGGGCCGAGTCCAATCTAGTTTTCTGCTGCACCACCCTTGTACGTTATGAACAGTCTGTCCAGCCCATGGAGGAAATGATGATGTCCAGGAGGATGGCTGATTAGTTGCTCGCGACTTGATTTCCGATTTTTTTGCTTTATTGCTCTATGGATGTTTGTGTTTGCTTATTTTTTTTCATTGCACTCAGAGTACCTGCCACTGCTATATGATGTGGGTTTATATATATGTATGTATGTATGTATGTATGTATGTATGTGTGTATGTGTGTGTGTGTGTTTGTGTGTGTGTGTGTGTGTGTGTGTGTGTGTGTGTGTGTGTGTGTGTGTGTGTTAAGGAAGCTTGTCCTTCATAATTTACAAACTTACCAAATATATCTAATTAAATTTCTGAAATAAAAAATAAAGAAACATATAATAAGAAGGGAATAAAACTAGTAAGAAGTTTACTGATGCATTCCAATCAAATTTTCTCCACAATCTTCAAGATGGCTGACCTGTCCAAACACGAAAGTGGTGGAGAAATCTCAATTTTCACAATATTCATGTGACTTTTTGTTTTTATGTTATCTGTACCTATGTGATATGTTATTTATTTCTATGCAGGGACTGTGTTATGAAATTCTTTTATTTCAATGTTATGGCTATGTGAGCTCGGTTTCATGTTAACACCATTGCATTGTGATGTAATTTACCTATTTTTAACATATTTACGTTATTTTCTACCCTTTACTTGCTTATGTTATGTAGCCATTTTCACGTGTAGTGTATAACATGAGTTTGAAGCGGGAAATTATAAAAATTCGTGCCTAGAAGAAATATTAAATTTCTAAATATTATACTTTAAAATAAAATTGGTAGAATTAACTTGGATTCATTATAATTTAATTTTTTTTTTAAAAGCCCAAGGCAAATTTATTGAAGAGAAAGGGGTGCAGATAAGTTGTATGAGTGGACCTAAATAAATACCCAACCCATACGGTATAATACACACAAAAAGAAAAAAAAAGAAACTTAAAACCTAAAAGTAGATGGTACATATAAGCTCAACCAGGTCGACCCACTTTAGTTTTGTCTCTGTCTCTAGTTCTCGGAAAGGAACTAGCTAATAGATTGGTGAGGTGTGTACCATTGCCCGAAATAACTAGAGTACATCCATTAGATTAATTAGCTCATAGATCTCAATTCTTCTTTTTCCTTCTGGAAGTGTAGACCTGTCATTCGAAGATTGTTGCTCATTTCAGATGAGGTGGTAGTGCTGCAGTAGAAAGATTGCCAACATTTGTACCCACAAGTGTATGTGAGGTAAGAGTTGTCACCTCTACTCCTGATACTTCTTCAAGATGGGGAGCTGCAAGGTTCTCTTGATTATCAGTTTGTGTAGGTAGGGGTCCTTCATTATTATTTTCAATAGAGTTTCAAAGTGTAGGTTGCTCGGCACAGTCGTCCAGCTTCTCATCGATCGTAGTAACAATATTTTCAGGGGGAAGGTCCACAGGGGCAATAGAATCATACACCAAATCCTGTCCAGTTCTAGCTTTCTCTCTAGGTGGAACAGATATATCCTTAGATCCATCCTTATTCACTTGATTTTTAGATTTCAAATTGGGATGGAGCTTATGACAATTATCAAGGTTATGCCCAACATCTTACAATTAGAACAATAAGGAGTTCTATGCTCCATGAAGATTTGTTGCCAATATCCATTATGTGTTGTGCCCAACCAGACTTCAATAACATCAGACGAAGTAATATCTCTTTCCACAAGTATTCTGGCTACAGAAGGTCTAGTAAGGTTGAAAGTGGGTAGATCTTGCTTCATAGGGTCCCTAAGTATGACATCAATAGAGTAAAAAAACCTGATGATTAAAAAATGTAACTTGAGACAAGGTAGACTAAATCATATCAGTACAGTAGGAGGTTCATGATTGGGGTCAAAACCAAAAGACAACTTGAGTAGCTTCATTGGTTTGCCAACATTTGGAGAAAATCCAAGTGTAGTCTTCAGACTCGGTTAACTGAATTAAAACACGTCTCTCATCCATGAGCCACACTTTCCACTTTCATATTAATTTGAGGTCATCAAAACTTTTCCAGATAACTTCCATAGATGGTGTCCCCACAAGAGCAAACTTGAATTTGTCAGTCAGGGTTGAGATTTCTGACTCAGAGAAAAAGAGTGTTGTCTTCCCATTTTTTCTGCTTGCATTCTTAATAAAGGGACAGTCATTTGTACCGTCACAATTCTTCTTATAACTTGAGGGGAAGACAACCGTTGTCTTCCCCTGAGTATTATCCACCATGTGGGCAAATGAGGTTTTGATAGGTTCAACCGAAGAAGGAAGCTCCATCACAGCAAGGAGAAGCCCTGTAAGTCGGGCAGAGGGCAAAAAAGACTAGCTGAAGAGGTCGGGGCGAAGCTGCGCAGCAGACAGGAAACCACAATGATGAATGCGCAGAGATGAAGTCGCAGCTCGACAGACAAATCACAGCTTGATGAGGCAAAGGAGAAACCGTAGCAGGAAGGTGAAACCACAACAGGAAGATGAAACTGCAACAATCCTACTAATCGCAGCTCGACAGACACGAAACCGCAGCAGGATGAGCCGAAGCCCTTTGTTGTTGGGCGCGAAAGAGAATAGGACGATCTCAAAGGAGATTGACGAGCACAAAGTCCTTTGTAGTCGTCGTCGAATGCGAGAACTTCGTCATCGTCGAATGCGAGAACTTCGTCGTCGAGCACGAGAGGGTGGATTGAAGGCCGAATCAAATCATCCTAGCAGAGCAGATAGCCACTGACGCCATATATGAGCATATGGATTCATTATAATTTAATATTTAAAGGAAATAATTAAAAAAATGATGCAAATATTCATTAGGATTAAAATTAATGATTAATTCATTAACAACTGACCTCTTGCTGTCGTTAATAATTAAACTATTTGACAAATTGTGTACTTATAAAATTAATTCATCAACTATATAAATTTAATAATTATCAATCCAAATAATTTAATCTAAATTATTATCTTTTGAATTATTATATTTTAAATTAAAATGACGAAATAATTGAGCATTTTACTTAAAAAAAATTGATATTCAAAATTATTGAGGAAAAACTTAACTAAATATAGTAATCCTCGTTAAAAGTAAAGAGAAGTAAAAGACTAGATTCTACAGATAAAAATTTGAAGCCCTTGAAAAGAAGTTTGATGTTAAGTTATAGATCTAAAAGCGGTATCAATCTAGTTTTCTAAAAGTTAAAGAATAAAAAATTTCCTAACAAATTTAAGGGTGTGTTTGTTTCGGCAGTGGCTGCACAAAATCTTAGTTTAAAATTTGTTGTTCAGAATTTGGTGTTTCATGAGTTTATTTGAAAAATACATTTTTGAAGGTGTTGTTTGTGAAAAAATGTCTGAAATACCCCTCTGCTCATGTTGTATAGATTTCTTAGTATTTAAATATATAGTAATTAGGTTGTATGTGTACAACAAAAAATCATTAAAGTTTGGGTGTGAGATAAGTAAATGTTTAAGAACAAGGTTCTATGTATGTAAATTTTTGTTTATTTTATTTTATTTTTACGCATGTGCTTATATTATTTTTTAGTATGCATTTGTTTTTATTTTTACAATTTTATATTATAATAATTTGATTCCTTTAAAATATGTTGACCTGCTTATAATTTAATTCTTATGGACTTAATTATCTCGCGCCCTAACTTTAAAATGTGTTAACTTTCATAATAAAATAACTTATTTTTATATCATTAATCATTTGATTTCTTGCAGCCAAGCATTCCGCACGATTAAAATTGGGAACTGACCTTGAACAGGGGATGTCAAACACGGGAAACAGCTTGGTAGCTGCGGTCTGAATCCTTCATCAAATTTGTGTGGTTGGCTTGAAACGAAGTCACAAGAAGCGCATTCACGAGAATTAAGAAACTTGGTTCCGAAAACGGGTCGAAAAACTGAAAGAAACACACTCACACCCTAAAATTATTCGATTGATAAGTACAATCGAATTATATATGTTTGAGAATTAAAATTATTTTAGTCAGTTGTACATAAGTGATTTAAGGATATTTATGTTTAAGAATATTAATACAAGTAATATTGGGAATTATGTGTTAATAATAATTCAATCTTAAAATGATATATGTGCACTTTGATATATTTATTTATTTTATTACTAAAGAACAATGTAATTCTAAGGCAAGATTTATCATGAGTTTCAAAAAGTTTAAATTTAGGTATTGAATTATTTGAGGGCAAGTAATTTTAAAGTTTGGAGGAATTTGATGTGTATAACATGTGTAGTGTTATATGGTGTGCTTATTGCATTATTTTTATCTTTTTTATGCTCGTCGCGATCATATTTGGTCTCTATGTGCAATATATCAAAAAAATTGGAGCACTTGGAAGTAAAATTCACTAAGTCGTATGGAGCGCCCCAACGCCCTATAGCGAGTGCCTCAACATCTAATTTAGCCCCATAGAGCGAAAAATTTAGAGAGCAGGACACCTCGGCACTAGAGGGCAAACACTCCCGCGCTAGAGATTAGCGCCTCAATGGCCTAATTTGACAATCTAGAGCCACGAAATGCGGCACCTATGCCAGCTTTGATGCATCTTTATCCAACACTTCGGCGCTATTTAGGCAGCATTGTCGTGCCCCTGCATCAACTAGGATGGTTTTGGTGGTTTATTGACGGTTCGACTAAGGATGATGCATATTAACTCTAAAATAAGACTGAAAAGTTCTTTCAGACACTCTTGGAACACAGAGGAGGAACTCTAGGAGGAGGATTTTGTGTCAGAATTGTGTAAGGGTGGTAAGGAGTGATTGTGATGGAGTTTTTTCACTTCTTTTTGTGTAAGAAATGGAGTGATTATAATTAAGCAAGGAATGAATTTCTGATGGCGATCAAGTCTTGGTAACAAGGATTGCTTTCTATCAGGTTTTTATGCCTAACTCTTGTATCCGGTTTGATTTATTGATTGCAAGTCATGCTTTTATTTAAAATCATGTATAACACTTGAAATCTCTCCCCCTTGGATTGAAATTCTTTAAAATCTAGAAAGATCCATATTAGAGTTGTGAACATTTGATTGAAGAAGTTATTTTAACCTTCCAATCTTAATTTACTTTCAAAATGATCATTTGAATAGTTAAAAATAGTTGTAATCTAGGACTATCAGAAGATGACTAGAATCACAATTGAGTTAAAATACATAAATTTAGTAGAATATGAATATTACCAATAGATTCTTACAATCTTTTTGGGAATTCTTGCAGAATTAGAGAAACCTAACTATAATATGGGATTCAAACGCTTGTTCTATCTCCGAAGTGAGTGAGAAAAAATACACCCTGATTGAAACTATAGTAGGAAAATTACTTGGAGGAATTTAGATTTCATTGAAACATTCAAGGGAGGCTTTCACACCATTTAGAAAACTCTTCTTATTTATTTTTTATTTTCACTATGAATTTAGGGGTTTAGACATTTTTACAACTTAAAAATATTCGACATTTCAAACTAAATCTAGGCTTAGTAAAATAGTAATTGTATTGTCTGAGAATAACTTGTTTTTCGTGGAATCCATACACGGATTCAAAATCTGTATGCTACTTGAGCTACACATATCTTTGTGTGATAACGGCTGCTTCATCGTACATTGGACTATTTGGTATTTGACAAAGATCTCTCATGTTCAGGCTTGTCATTGTTTCTATTGGACCGTTGTTGCTTGGAGGGAGTAAAGGCAATGAAAGTTTTGAACATCAAAATAGGGCATCTAGGTCATATGGTATTATTGAATGCTTGGTAGGATGGGTTAGCATTTGACGTACTGGATGCTTTCTTGATAAATATACAAATATTTCTTTAAGTTTGGTTCAGTAAAATTTCAAATTAAGCTAATTAAGCTTTACATGGTGATCGACAAAATAGTTATTTTCGTGCCTCACTTTCACTCATTTTTATTGAGTAGGTTATAATGTTAGCTCAGGGGTGTATTTGAGTTGGAAAGTGTTTGATTCATGGCAAAATTGAGCTCAACTCGCTGACCTAACGACAGGATCAAATATGAGCTCGAGTCAAGCTCATACTGCGAGCTTGAGCCTGGCTTGTGGGAATATTATTGAGCTTGAGTTTGACCCGTGAGCTCGAGGATCCCAAAGTAAACAAGTTACGACTGGAGCTTGTTGGGAATGACATCAACGTTGATGATTGAAGCTTGTAGTTGCGATTGGTGCTTGCTAGAGAAGAAATTGATGGGACCAATGGTGAATTCATTACTGGAGTTTGCTGTAGAAGACATCAATTGGGTTCATATGGATGTCGTGATAGAAGTTTTCTCGAGGATACATTGACAAGTCCAAAGTCATTTAAAAAATAAAAGACTTTATGAGACTTGCTTCACATCTGGAGATATAAATTCCCTAAATCTATGGCTGATAAGAGAGAAAAAATTGTCTACCTGATCCTTGTGTAGCTCAAATCAAAGTTTGTGTAATAAATCTTTAATTTGAACTCTTGCAACTTAATAAGTTCAACTTGCGAGCTTGTTAATATTGATCTTGTTATAGTTTTCATGACTCAATATTATCATATATGGTGTTAAAGATGAACAGAAACCGCGAAGTTGAGTTCAAATTATTTAATTTGCTGTTGATGCTAATTAAGCAATGCTTATTTGCAAAGTACATTGTGTCGACGCATCTGGGTATTCAAATTATTTAGCAAAGATATCCATATTATCTGCCCTCTCATTTGCATGCAAAACGTCAATATGAATTTTGTGATGATGGCGTGAATTTAAAGTACCCAAAAATTAATGATGCAAGAAACACCGATAACAAATTAATAATAATGATACTATAATTTTTTTTTAAATAGTTATAATATTATCTTTATTATCATTATTATTACCCTGATGGTTTATATAACTTTCTCCCCAATTGGAATTTTTGTCTTCCTTGTTATATAATCTTCACATAATATTTTTAGTTAAATATATATCTCTACACAAAATTGCAATATATGTTTTACTTCCTAGCACCCAGCAAATACCTGCAAAGTAACAATAATTATAATAAAAGATAAATTAAAAAAATGAATTATAAAAAGGAAGGAAAAAATAAAGACTTTATAAGTGACTTGTGAGTTTAACTCAACGAGCTAACATGTCAAGCTCAAGCCGGTTTATTTAAAAAATATTAATTAAAAAATACTCAAAATATATTAAATTTCAAGATTTTATCTTTATATTATTACAAATATTTTAAAAAAATATTTAGTATTTTATATAAAGTGATTTCTTATTAGTTTTCTCCTAATTGGTCATTCTATTTGTCATTTTATTATAACACCAGCTCAAATTAATATTATTTTTCCTTTTTTATAATAAACTAACAGACTTGTCAGCCCACTCGAAATTGAGCTCGAGCTCAGACTAAATTAATTAATCGAGCTTGAGCTCAAGCCGAAAGTGGCTTGAGATTGACATGACTCATGTATACCCTTAGCACTGTGGGTGAACTTACCACTCTTAGATTTCTACTAAATTTTTTAATATCCTAGTATACATTATAATAATAATAAGTTGGTATTAATTATATTTTAATTTAATAATTGTTTTTATAATAGTTTAACAAAAATAAATTTAAATAAAGGAAGTTTTAAACTTAAATACTTGCCACTCCATGATTTTTTATTTTTTCACTCCTATACTTAAATTTTGGTTCCATCACTATGCTCAAGTGTTTATCGTACTTGCTCTTGCTGAATGATTTTTGGTTGTAAATCTTACTTGCATGCACTATTGGCTACCTTACTCTTTGTTGTTGCTGTAAAAGTCGCTGATCATTTTTTTTAATCTTGTGCAGATACTGCCAGTCATGCTTGATGTAGGAACCAACAACCAAAAGCTTCTAGAAGATAATCTTTGTGAGTGAAATTTGCTTTTAAATATAACATTCATGGCAAATGATCATCATTTTGAACTGTGTGCCTTTACTGGCTCCTTCTACTTTTTTCCTTTTGTTTGGAGATTATTCTGCAGCTGTTTGATACCAGAACTTCAGCTATTGAAAATTTAAAAGATTGAACACATCCTTACCCATATAGATTGCCTAAAATGCACGAAAAATGCGTTTTTGGATGCACATGTAGTTGAAATCTCTGTTGATATTAGTACACTATTACTTGTTTTCTGTCTTTTGATTGACTTCAAACACTAACCAAAGAATGTAAAGAAGCCTATACTTGCAGCAAAATAGTTTTTTTACTTTCTTGGTTAGCTTGTTGTACTTATTGCCTTTTTAAACATTTTCATGCGTGAAGCTATAGAGGCCATATATACTAGTTTTGAAATTAGGCAACAGTTTGTTGCTTATTCTTACATGTTATGAATCTCATTATGCTTTTCAACTGTTTTGTTATTATCCCGCTTAAGAAAGTGCAAGGCTTTTCTTTTAATGATACACTTGTATCTCTATAACATGGAGATTGAGCAGACCGTGATTGTCATTTGTTTGCCATTTGGGTTATTAATTCTAGGTTTAGTTCAGCAAATAATATCATAAAGAAGGCTTCTTTTGAATGATTTCTCATGATTAAATTCTGAAGGCTTAATCTTAAGCTTCCTTTTGCTTTTGTTGTTTTCATTCAAAGAAAGATAAATAAATAAACATTATAATTAGAAATAATTTTGGAATATTTGTTATTCCCTTCACTAAGTTATTGAATTCCCTTCTCATCTCTTTTAAATTCTACATCTTATTTATTGGGGTCCATCTCTCTCTCTCTCTCTCTCTCTTCTTTAACCTCCTTCGCTTGCACATTCTTTCCCTCTTTCAATTTGGAGACCCCAACACAATGCATCAGTGGGTTGGGGCATTTTGTGGTTTTCGTTCATGTTCTCTTTATCCGTTCACTATCACCTTATTGTTTTGAACTTGCAAAACACGCCTCAACCCAAAAATTGAGCTGATATTGATGGTAGGGAGTTATTGTTAATACACCGCCACAACTTCTCATCCTCTCTTCATCCCTTTCCCCCATGTTACCCCTCCCCTTTGTATTAAAATTTGTTTTGATCCGTTTAAAGGTGACATCATGATTCATATGCTTATGATTGATATAAACACTTGACAAAATTTATCCTGAAGGATCAAATGCAATATAATAAAGAAGCAAAGGGCCAAAAAGTTGGATTGTGAAAGAAAAAGATCAAAATTTTCTATTAAAAATTATTGGGACTAGATTTTGTTTTACCTCTCATCTTCAGCTATTCAGATTTCACAGCACGCGGGAATTATTTATACTATATCATAACACATATTTTCATGCGGGAATAATTACTTTCATTTATTTCTACTTACTGCTAGATTTAGGACTACGGCAACCCAGGCTTGAAGGTGATGAATATTTATCCATAGTTGATGAGTTCATGGAAGCTGCATATTCACGCTGGCCAAATGTGATCGTGCAGGTAAATTTCTTTCATTGGCCGGAGTTTATGATTAATTGGTTATGCTGATGCTACTTAACTCTTTCAATAAATTTCAGTTTGAAGACTTCCAGATGAAATGGGCTTTTGAAACACTTGAGCGTTATCGCAAAAGATTTTGCATGTTCAATGATGATGTGCAGGTTATTTTGCCCTTTGATATCTAACTTAAATTTTTTGTGGGGTCATTTGCATACATGCCACTTAATTCATATCTATTTACACATCTAAAACCTAAACTTTACCTTTTACATTTTTGAGGGCATTTACATAACATTAATATTAATTTCACATAAAACAATACCGGTCATTTTAACTTTTAAAAAATGAAATACACCTTTGCATGCATAAGTAAGGTGGTTTGTATGTAAAAGTTAAAGTTTTGCTGTTAGATATGTAAATAAATAGGAATTGAGTGAAATTTATGTAAATCTTTCATTATTTTTTTCAATTTTCAATTGTGAGGGCTGGCAGTGATGCCGGAGTGTTAAGTTCACTTATGAATGTGTCAATTCCACTTATCATCACATATATTTTTAAGTGTATAGGGAACTGCTGGTGTTGCTTTAGCAGGCCTACTTGGTGCTGTAAGGGCACAAGGTCGACCTCTCAAGGACTTCGTAAATCAGAAGATTGTTGTGGCAGGAGCTGGAAGGTACTTCACAGTCTCCATGATTTTTGTTAGACTAAAGTTTGCAAAAGTTCCTGAAGATATGCCAGTTACTCAATCAAGACAACCTTTCATAAGAGCCTTTCCATATAGGATTGAGCATTCGGTCGGTTTGGATGCATCGTTTTTCAAATTGATCAAACTGATTACAACTTAAATCCGAAATCCAAAATACAAAATACCGAGCCAATCAAATTTTGATAAAACTGAACACCGAACCAAAATTTAATTTGGTTTAAATAGTTTAATTATGAACAAACTGAAATTTAGTTTTAGTTAGAGTCCGGTTACAAACAAACATTAAGAATTACATAAATGTCGAGTTAATTTCATAAATCCTTGATTTAATTTCAAATTTTTTGGTTTTTGATTTGTTTAGTTAAATAAAAATTATAATGAACCAAAAACCGAATAACAAATTTTTAAGTTTTAAAATAAAAAATCAAAATATAGTTTTGAACCCGAACCGAATCAATCGAATTTGTTCGGTTCGGCTTAGTTTTTAGGTTTTGATCAAATAACGCACACCCCTTTTTCCAAATGTTTTCCAAATGTTCAGTGCAGGGATTGGCGTACTTAAAATGGCCAAGCAGGCTATGGAGAGAATGCATGGAAGCAATGCAAGTGTAGAAGCAAGCCGCCAATTCTGGGTTCTTGATAAACATGTATGCCAGGCTTGCCAGCTTTAGTGCTTTATAATTCATCAATATTATATTCCATATTTATACAAGTAAAGCTATATTTCAACTTGTTTATTTATGAGTTATATTCCCTTTCCTTTAGGCATATTTTTGTAGAAATGGATGATTGAGAGAGAAAATTAACTCAAATCATCTATCTCTTTTTGGATTAAATCAATTCAAATTCAATTTTATCTCAAGTAATCGAGAACAGGACATTGGATGGTCTTTTGTGAAATTTATCGGTTGCACTGTTGTTGCCCTTCATAAATGGCTTTTTGGCAGCTTAGATGGCATTTAATTTGATGAGTTTTATTAAGATCAAATAAAGAAACCTGAAACTATCATGTGCTAATCTTTATGATCTTCTTTTTTTTTTTTTTAGTTGGAAGCTGTGAGTTTAAACTATTACTACTTAATTCTGTAGCCAGACAACACGAGAACTGTGACGAAAATCACAACCTTATTTAAAGCTTTCGAGATGCTTATCAAATTAGGGGTTGAGATTATTTGATCAGCAAATATGACCTGCTTTAGATGTTTTGTATTAGAATATTTTGTATGATACATGTGTTAATTTATGATTTCTGCAGGGTCTTATCACAAAAGAACGGAATTACATTGACCCCGCTGCTGTTTCTTTTGCCAGAGGCACTGGTCCAGGTGAGGTTGAGGGACTCAAGGAAGGGGCTAGCCTCGTAGAAGTGGTAAGGACTAGCTTGAAAATAATTTCTCTGGGGCACAGGCGTTTAATATTATCAACTATGGACATTAATAAAGTTTCTTCGCTATGAGGATTCTCTGAGCCATCTAAACTATATTTTTATTTTCTTATGGCTCATATAAACTATTTTATACCTAATAGAAAAATTATTTCAGATGAAATTTTCATGGTTTTTTTTCTCTATATGGATCAGGTTAAAAAGGTGAAACCTGATGTGCTTTTAGGATTGTCAGGAGTTGGGGGTATATTTGATGAGGAGGTATGCCAACAATTGTAATCATTAATTGCATTTTACTTTTGATTTGTTGGAATAAAACTGAATTTTGTTTCTCTTATTTATGCAATTTATTATTCCTTACGCACATCTAATAAGAAATGGCATATTAATAATCCAACTGAAAGGCCACTCCGAATTGATTGATTAAATCTATATTTACTGAACCAGTTAATGTCTTTATTTATTGACTTGATGATACATCAATCAAATCTGATACTAATTTGATGCAGAGCGTTTCAGTATTAGCTCTTCTTAAATACAGTTAGTATGATGTATAGTATGATTATATGCCATGTAAAACTGATAATTTGTAGATCTCAGGTTACCCTATTAAGTCTACGACTCTAAATATAACCGTACAATACTTTAGTTTAAAAATAACTGATGATGACATGATCAAAATAATATGAGAGTTTTAGCAATGAATTGAAAACGTACAAAATACCTGATCAAATTGAATTTGATTTCTGTAAGTTAGATTTCTGACTATTCACTTCTTTATTCAAATCAAGTGCACTATAGAAAGCATTGTCACATATTGTTGATGAATAGGACAAGTATTATCAAAACGTAAAAAATTAAGCCTCATGCCAGTACGAGATGACTTTTCTTGGAAATAGGTAGTTGCATGTGTACAGCATTCGAAATAACCCATTCAACTTGTACGCATAAGATTGAAAATTAAAAGAGATTCTATTTGAGTCAAAGGTCTTTATTACATTCTTTAAAATCACCAAGTGTCAGTTACGAATAACTTGAGATATTAGATATGATTGTTATAATATCAATCTCAATTGAAGTTTAAATTAATTCCAAATGATAAATTCTCAATTTATTTTTAAATATCCTAATTTGCTTAACAATGATGGGCACAAGCCCTTTATATCACTTTTCTCCTTTGTCCTAAAAACACAATTTATAAAGGTTCACATAACCGCACTTCAAGGATTCACTCGCAATCTTTCACTGAACCTACACCTTGTTAATTTTTAAGGGAAATTTACATACATGCCACAATTCTTATATATTTACATATCTTACACCCGAAGTTTGATATTTATGCTCGTAACGCCTCGGTGTCATAAATCTATGCATAAAAAGTCTCCTTTTAAAAAAATAGCGATGGTGATATTTTTAATGTAATACGAAACCTTTAAGTGGTATGCATGTAACTATGAATGTTTAGGTGTTAAGAGATGTAAATACACAAGAATTGATTGGTGTGTTTGTAAATGCCCCAAAATTTAAAACTAAGCTTCAATGATAAATTTAGAACTCCACTACCTTAAGCTATATCTGACAACGGTAATCTACCGACATCATTAGGCTGCATTGAAATCACTGCTTGATTTTATACTTCCATTGAGAATGACAAGAAGATTTTCATCACCTATGCTTGCTATGTGTGATATCTATAATAAACACTAATTCACAGGAATATCTCAATTCACTATTTAAAATTTCACTTCTCTGGCAATGTCGCAGGTGATCTCTAGATTTGATCCATGTAATGTGTGCCCGATTGCTTCTGTTTAACTGTCATTACCACACTTATATGCTCACCTATTTGATCAATCTATTGATATTTATACTGTTGCGCCATTAAGAACTTTACTTGCTAAGGTTTTTGTTGAAGTTTTAAATTTCTCAACTCTATTTGGAGGAGAATGAGTATTAGCAAAGAATGGCTGTTAAATCTATTCCAAAATTCTCTTCTCATTGCCATTATTTAGATGAGTTTTCTCTTTGCAAACGAGTTAGGGTAAGGAAGGACAATAATGAACATATAAATACTGACATTAACACTAAGGAAGGAACTTTCCTTAAAATGTTCTTAGAAAGAAAAAGAAGCACAATGAGAGCAGTCCCTTCTTCACTAGATTCTCTATGAATTATCTGGATAATAATGGTCTATCTGAGCGGGAAACTAAAAATTCTGCTCCCTATTTCTTCATCACTTTATATCATGTCTTCTGGGACTAAGGCTCCCAGTATATGTATTTTCATCTTTGTTATGAAAGTATAATTTACTTTTCCTTAAAAAAGGCATGTTTTAATGAATAATCTAACAGGTCCTCAGGGCCTTGCAAGCTTCCGAGTCACCTCGGCCTGCAATATTTGCAATGTCAAATCCTACATCAAATGGTCTCTTTTGCTTGAACCTCTGAAAATACATAAAAGTTGAAGGATTTCAATGACTAAATAATAACATTCTGCATCTTTAACGTCTCAGCTGAGTGCACGCCCACAGATGCATTCAAATACGCCGGAGAAAACATAATTTTTGCTAGCGGGAGCCCATTCGATGATGTTAAACTTGGTTCGTCATCTTTCTCATTACATTTGCCATTTAATGTCATTGAACATCACGTTTAATGAGGTTTTATCAGCAGGGGATGGAAAAGTAGGGTATGTGAATCAGGCAAATAACATGTACTTGTTCCCTGGGTATGTAGTGGCCTGTCTGGTAAACTGTATGGCATAGAAATGAGTATGAGTCTGCTGATAAATTGCTTCATATTAACTTCAGAATTGGTTTAGGAGCACTTCTTTCGGGTGCTCACCTTATTTCCGATGGCATGCTTCAAGCTGCAGCTGAATGGTAAGTCATGATCCTTTATTAATTCAAAATGCAAAAACTGAGCCAGTTAATCAGAATGTTAAACTAGTACCCCGACTTTTTTGCATATCATTTCAGTCTGAGAGTATATAAAAGTGTCAATTTAGTCGTCAGACTCTTAATGTGGATTGAAATAGTCCCCACGGAGTACTATTTCATCCCCATTTTAAAAGTTTTGGAGACTAATTTAAAGCTCATAAATTTTGGAATTAAAATAGCTCCATTAAACAGCTGGGGACTGTTTTGGTACTTTACTCGCATGTTAAATAACCAATCTCATTTTCATTGTGCTGCTTTTCAATGGCAATGCAGCACAGATTATCTGAGTATGGGGGTAATGCGTTGACAGTGAAGTCGGGAAAAAAAAAACAATCTTTCATTATTTGACTGCAATATAATTTTGATTTCCACAAAGATGGTTCTTTTTTAAGATTCCATTTTATTATATATGTATATTTTTGCATCACATCAAGACTAATAACATAATTTTGTCGCAACCAGTTTGGCCTCATACATGACTGAAGAAGATATTCATAAAGGCATTCTTTTCCCTTCTATTTCAAGGTAATAAGATTGCTTCTTGAGCATTTATTTTAATGTCATTTAGTACTTCATTGCATTTTATTTTTGTTTATTTAATACTAAAAATGAGAAAAGTGTCAAGATAGTCCGACCCATTTTTTGAATTTCTCAATGGTTTGATCTTGATTCGCATGGATGCATCGGCTTGATGGCTTGAAAAAAAATCAAACTAGTTTTGTAAATGTCAATGTTTCAAGGGATGTGTATGTAATTTTCCCATGTTTCATGCTTGCATTTGGGCATATTGCTTGATAATGCTGTGTATATCACAGTATTAGGCACATTACAACGCACGTTGGGGCAGCCGTACTCCGTGCTGCTGTTGCTGAAGATCTTGCTGAAGGCCAGGGTGACGTGGGCATCAAAGAACTAATGCAAATGTCTCAGGTATTTATTTTTAGAGAAATTTACATGCTACCACACAATTCTGTTGTATTTACATATCTCACACCTACCTAAACTTTCCTATTTACATACATAACAGTTCTGATGTTTTAAAACTCTGCATGAGAAGCTGCATTTCACTTTTAAAAAGTGGTAATATTGGTGTGAAATATGCAAATACATAAGAATTGAGTGTTTGTTTCTTCCAGGTTTTTAAGTAAGTGTTTTAATGTTTCATTTTTATGTGTTTTCTAAATCATTTAATCTTCCAGGAGGAAACCATGGACTATGTTGCTCGCAGCATGTGGTACCCTGTCTATAGTCCTCTTGTTCATGAGAAATAAGCTCCATATTTTTCTCCAGAAGAAATCATAATTATTCATTCTGGTAAGTATATTTTTCATAAAACATGAAACAATTTATAATCAGCATATCATTTGAAGAGTTGTTATGACACTGTTAACAATGATAAAAATGTTCCCTTTTTTTTTCTTCTAGTTGAACCTTCTTGATTTTATTATTGTTTAAATTTTTCCTTTTGTTTTCATGTCCATCTACTCAAATTCTTAGCATTCAAATACAATCTTAGGGGTCCTTCAAGCCCCCCATGAAAGAGAATGGAGAAGTTTGGGTAAGCCACGACGACTTTTATATCCGTTGAATTTGCTTTGAAATGCGTGCAATATATTGTTAATTAGTTAATTAATTTTATATCGCATTCACTCGAAAGTAAGATTATAATGTTCGAATTTGGCTCGTAATATTTTGATTTAAAATTTGAATTATAGTGATCTCAAATTTAAACTACATGCTTGAGAATTAGGGTTATGCTCCACACCTAAAACCTAAATTCAAAGAAAGATTGATAAGATGGAATTTATATCTACCAACTTGGTCTAATTTCTCACCATTATGGAACCAATGTGGTACATAAAATGATCCCAAAGTGTACTCGTATTCTCTAATATATATATATATATATATATATATATATATATATAAAGAATTGCCGGAGGAAGATTCGAACTTGTGACCTGAGGGGACTTGCGACCTTCAAAGAGACTGCTCTACCAACAGACCACAACTCACAAGAGAATGGTGTTTTTTTTTTTTTTGTTAATTTTAGAAGCAAATTTGACATCTCTCATCGTAAATGTGAGTCTACCTATAGCTTATAGTAAATAAATTTAAATGTGAGTCTACCTATGAGGCATGATTCACCAAACACAAGTTTTGTATAGCAAAGTACACCTTATAATTTGGAGAGAAACATTATACTTATATTGATTATAAATAAATAATTTATTATCGGACGGGTCATATTGATTTCCCTGAATTGCATATCATATTTAGGCATTAAAATGATATTAGAATGTAATCAAATTGGACTCATTGGATTACTTTCAACAATCGAATCAAGATTGCATCGAAGTACTTGAATTTCAATTTTTACATACATACCACCTTATATATGCATAAAAATGTAATTCAACTCTTAAAATTCAAGACAATAATTTTTATTTGATACGAAAGATTTGGGTTGTTTAAATGTAATTAAAATTAAAATTAGGTGTTAATTATGTAAATACATAGAAATTGGGTATCTAAATGCCCTCTTTTTTTTTCTGCTTTTGAGAGTTGTTACAAGTCTTTTTCAATCCACTACTGCTTTATTTTTATTTTTCACTTGGCTTCCTATCTCTGATAGATGGATAGTGGTCATGTCTACTGGTCAACAAATTAAAAATAAATAAAAATAATCAATAATAAATAAATAAATAGACCTTTGTAAACTTGGACTAAGTTACAATGTCCATAATTCTCCCTATAAAAGTCTTTATTCAACTATTTCGTTAGACTGAATGGATGTTGCCAGCCTTGGAAAATTCTAATGTGACATGAGCAAGGAATTTCATAATTTTAAAAAATTACAGTTTGGAATGGTATTAGTGAGTTAAATTTAAGATGCATTTATATTTGTACCACATAAGATGTATTTTTGGGTCGGGTTTGGGTTGAGATTTACATAATTTAAAAAAATTACGGTTTGGGTTGAGATTCACGCCATCATCACGCATCAACTCAAACAACAACGGCAACAACAAAGCCTTAATCCCACAACGTGGGGTCGGTTACATGAATCTTTTTTCTCCATTGCGTCCTATTTAGTGTCATATTTTCATTTAGTTCTAGTAAATTAAGATCATTTTTAATACAATAAGCCCAAGTCTTCCTAGGTCTATCTCTGCCTATCTAAACACAAGTCGAATCTAAAACATCTACTCTCCTAACCGAATGATCAAATGGTCGATGTTTAATGTGACCAAACCATCTAAGACGACTTTATCTAATTTTGTCCGTCACAGGAGCTACACCAACCCTATCATGAATATATTCATTTCAACTCAACTCAAACTCAGACTCAAAATTCTTGTTTGGGTTGACCTGAATAATTTTTGGGTCGGGTTCAGGTTAAAGTTTGTAACCTATTTAATTTTTTGCGTTCAGTTCGAGCTGCTCTATTCACCTGAAAAATGATCCGCCAATGTTAAATTAACTTGAAATCGCCCCGCTAGCTCATTATTGACTCAAAATTAACTGCAATTGATCCAATATTAATCCAAATTATATGTGTGTATATATATATATATATATATATATATCTGTGTGTGTGTGTGTGTGTGTGTGTGTGTGTTAAATGGATTATATAGGTTGAAAGCAGGTCGGGTTTGGGTTGAGATTTTTGACTCATATAGTTTTCAAGCCGGGTTAGGTCGGATTTATTCGAGGGGCCAGTTTCAGGTGGGACCTGAATTAGACCCGCTAACCCGAATTGACACCTTTAAATCTAAACACACATATTTGAGTGTTTTGGTCCGATTATTAAGAATGTTTTGGTTTTTAGTTTGAGCTTCTAAGGGTTATTTTAATTACAATTGTTGATTTAATTTCTATAATAAATAAATAACGATTGATTCAATAAAAAAAATTGAAAATTGGTTTATAAATAACAAATATTATTTCAACGTTTTCTCTTCTGATTTAATGCCATTTTGAGTGAACTTCGGTCCATTGATTTTTTGATATTTGATAAAAAAAATCAATCAACTGAGTTTATTTGATAAACAAAATATTCAAATCATGTTTTTTGATTAAAAATAATGAAATATATTCAATAATTTTGAATTGAACTAAATAACTTTCACAACATAATATAAAATATACTTAGTGCGGTAGGACACCCATCCATGGTATCTTGATGAAAAGGCAATGACATGTATGTAAGGCGGCACTTTTAAAAAAAGACGGACCCTTGTCATTAATAGCTATCCCTCAACGAGGAGTGATTTTTCCGTACGGAGAAAGTACGTAGAAATTCTTACTGTCTTTAATCACAGCCTTCATCTTTAATTATTAAAAAAATAAAAAAAAAGTGGGGTTCACTGCAATACATTTTTTGGGGATGGACTGTTGTGACTGGAGACCGTACACAATTATTTGTATGGTTTCTGCATGCAACTTTTTTCCCTCCCCGAGTGGGCGAGGAACCTCTTAAGAGAGATCAATGAGATTCAGCACTTCGGCTGATGTGCTTGATTCCACTGATTGAGTTGATGAGCTTGATTCAATCACTTCGATAGGTGTGCTTAATTTAGTGTATTATTTTTCGTATTTAGAAAACACAAAAGAAAATATGTATTTACGTATACAACCGCATTCGTGCGTACAAGTCTTAATCTAAAAACAAATTAGATAATTTTTTAAACAAACTCCATTTCTACAATTCATTCAAGAATATTTCAACCTAATTAATTTTTTTTTCTTTTTAGTACCACGTAAAAATAGTAATTAGGTCCTAACCCTATTTATACAAGAAGCTTAGGACAATTTTTTTTCAAATTTCTATACATTATAAAATAAAAATAATATTCTAAAAAAGAAACATTTACATACATACCACTCAATTCCTATATATTTACATATCTAGCACCTAATCTTAATTTTTCTTACATGCATGCCCCTTAAATGTTGTGTTCCCATTTCCACAAATGAAAATAATGATATTTTTTATGTTATACGAAAGATTTAGGGTCTGTTTGGGGCAGCTTATAAGTACCGTTTTCGCGCGTTTCGTCAGCTTATTCGAAACTGTGTTTGGGTTTTTACACTAAACTCAGGCCGCGGGTCGACCCCTGCGGCTAGCCCGCGACCGCGTTTAAGGATAAGCAGCTTACACTGAAATGCACAAGCTGCCTCAAATAGACCCTTATTTGATTGGTATGAATATAAAAAAGCAAAATTTAGGTGGAAGATATGTAAATACTTAAGAATTCTTTAGAAAAAACAGTTATCTTAATTCTTAGTCAAATATTTGACATAAGAAATGATCAAACATATGCTCATATATATAATATAAATAGAAGTGCATAGAAAATGAAGAAATAAGCCCCTAAAGCTAATTACAGAAATGAAGCTGCTGGCTCTGCTGCCGCTTCTTCTGCTGCTGCTGCATGACTCAATGGCTCCACAAGTGGTAGATGACAAGTTTGCTCGTGGGCGTATGAAAAGTAATGAGAGAGCAGAGCCTCCCCCTCCACCTCCTCCTCAACCCAACGTAATCATTTCTCCAGCTTCGAGCTTGTATCCATAACTTTATGTCGGTCCAATGTGCAGATGACGGCGTGGATAGCACCCTGCCATGTTTGGTGGTGTGGTGCAATTTACGCCGTCAATCAAATCTCAGATTTATTGTATGTAATATTTTATCGAATTGTTGAGTTATGGAAGAACATGTTCTGTTTATGTTTATCGTAAGAGTTAAGTGTATGATTTAGTTGTGAAATGATAAGGATTTGATTTGGTGGGTTTCCTTCATTTTTATCTTTGAAGTCATGAGATTTATATATCATCTTTGAAGTCAACACACACACACTATCTACATATATACATATACGTATATATATACATATATATATATATGTATACCTATACATATCTACATATATGTATATATATAGATATCTACATACATATATGTAGATATGTATATATGTACATATACATATGTACATATATAGATGGACATATGTATATATATATATCTGTGTGTACACACATCTATATATGTTTGTTTATGATAGATATATGTATCTATATGAGTGTGTGTGTTGTAAAATAATATGTGTAGTTGTAAAATAATGTTATGAGTTTTCATTATAAATTTTATAAATATGTTACTTTCTTATGAAACATGGTTATAGATGAGTTAATTCACTTTACTTTTACAATTTTTTAAATATTTATGATAAAGTATATTTTATAAATATTTAAGAGAACTTCTTTAAAAAAGTCAATAGAAAAAAAGTTACATATGCAACTTCCAAGCAAAACAAAGAAAAATAATTGAATAGAAAACAAAGATGTGTCTCACCAATACTAAGTTATTCAAAGTCAGTTTGCCATGCAAAAGGCTCATTAACTATTGTCTAAAAATTTAACTTTTGGCTTGATTAACGTATATATTCTCTCCATCTTAATTTTAATTCTATTTCTCTATGCAAAGATGATATTATGCTTGATTAACGTCTAGCTTGTTGTTTTAAATTTAAGTTGGGAGTTTTCTTTCGACTAGTACATGCATGTTTTTGAACTTGCAAGATATGATTGACATATTATTTGTGGCACTCTGGGCTTTCTATGATTTATTGATGACAAGTTAGCAAAAATGTTTTCACTTGTTCTATGTTGGAATAGAAGAGGAAATAATATATAAAGATAATTAAGAAAACACAAAGAAAGGAACACATAAGGAAAGACAAGTACTTGAAGAGGGCACAATTGGAAAAGAGATAAAAAGTACTTCAAAAATAGAAAAATATCACCAAAATTCTTGTGTAAGAGAAGACTCTAGTGAGCCAAGCCTCAATCCATCAGAAACCTAAAATATGACTAAACTAAGTACATGAGCTCAACTCTCTCCACATATCCCTATTTTGCCACATGAATTTACTTCATTTACTAAAACTCATGCTCTTTTATATCCTTGTTCATGACATCCATTTTGAAAACTAATACTAATTTTTTTGTTTTGTTGATAATTAGGGTATCACATTCAAACCCTCACATGAAATTTTTCGTTTCGCTGTGAAGAACCAATGATAGATAATCATTTTATCTTTTCAATCCACCACTATATATGTTTAGATTTGCAAAATCTTTTTTTTAGCATTTCATTTTTTTACATTTTTGAAAAAATAAACGTTATAACTTAAAGGCTTCTTGTCTAGTCATATTGTATAATAGACATATATAACTATCTTATGCCTGTATTTGAATTACATATTTGATCTCTATGAGATACATACAAAGCTAGAAAAGATATCTTCTCAACTAATCAATTTTCATTATATATATATAAACAAAATTGATTTTATAATTTTTTTTTTATCATAAAAAACTTGAATTTTATATATCTATATAATCTATGAGAACCCTTTTCTTGATTTTCTTAACAATAAACAAAAACCTCAACAAAAAAAAAAAATAAAAAATAAAAAAGGAAACTATTAAGTAGCATGCCTCTTTCAACAAACTATATATATATCATATCCATGCAAACCTTCAATAAACATCATATATCATAGATTCATACATGCATGCAACCCCCCTCATGAGACACCTACCTTCCATGAGACCATAAATATAACACATAGAACACACATCCATAGAGTTCTTTGCTCCACACATAAATGAGCATAGCAATATAATACCATAGATATAGATATAACAAGCTGATGATGTGATCATCCTATGGATGGAAAGGCCTGTCACTGATAATCCTCTTGTACTGCTCAATAGATATCATATGATGTGTATCAATGGATGCTCCATTAGCACTTGGATATGCATCATCATCAATGCTAACAGTGTGATATGTATCACCAACACCATTATTTATATCTTTATTTTCTTTCTTCAAGTCATCATTAACAAACTTTGATGATGTCGGATTAGTGCTGCCAGCAGGACTAATTATCTTCTTTTCTTTCTTGTTCTTTACTTCTAATTCTTCCTTCATGAAATTTGGATGGTTGTGTTTGCTACCTCCAACTTCAACACGAGCAGTGGTGGTGAAAATGGCTGCCAAACCCAATGAGATGAGCAGAAGCAGAAGCAAGAGCTTCATGGCTGATGAGCTGAAATCAAAAACAAAGAGAAGAAAATTGATTTTACAAAAAAAAAAGGATATATTTGCAAATAAAGTTTTTGTGAAGTACAAACTTGTTCTTGTTCTTAGGCTGCTGGCTTTGGTTGGAGGGAATATGAGTAAAGATGATGAATTTATAGAGTAAAGAAACTTCTGAAATGAATTCTATGAGAGACACATTGATCACATAGTGGAGATAAAGACTGCAATTTTGTGGGAAATTGTATATAATGATAATGCACCTACTTGAATGAAACTTAAGTGGCTAAGAGCTAACTGAGGTGGCTATAAGGCTGCATTTGTGGTGTGGCTTTTAAAGCCAGCTAATAAATGTTCGTGGAATCCCACGGAGAAAGTATCACTTGCGGTTGATCGCACGTCTAGACGACGGTCCAAATGCGTTCATGCTGCCTACGTTGACAAAGTATAACAAACATAACATGTGTAATATGTACAACTTGCATGTACCATATATAGAACTCGTATAATGTTATATTGACATTTTTTGCATTGTCTGAGTGACACGCGGTTAACGCAACGTAATATTTGCTCGATCCCATAACTTTTTAGTAAATGGTATGTATACATACTGAATTACATTCGAAATATAGAACGAGTATAAAGTTATATTCGTATTTTTTGCAATGTTCGAATGTAATTCTACATATGGACTCGATCGTATGTAATATTTTTTCTATTTGCATTCGGCAATTAAGATCTAAATTAGCTCATTGGTGTCTGTGTGTGTGTTAGCAGCACATAAACTTTACAATGACTAAATTTACTGTAAAATCTAATGTATAAATTATATATTACGTAAAATATCATTGCTGATCAGTAAAATCAAACCAGTTTAGGATCTCGAATTGCTAATATTGCATGCATGAATTCAATATTATTGCTAAGAATAGCAGTTTTTGTTCATTAATTACTGGTTTTGTTAGGTTTTGAACCTTCTTCTACTTTATTTTCTACTGTGCATGATCATAACATTGGTCACTGGAGGATAGAAAGAGAGCTATTTTAACTCACTTATGTACATCGAGAAAGTATTGTATGTCCGAATGATAACACGGATGGGCCGCGTGTAAAGGCATGGCGACATGGCCTTGTGTTGGATGTTATACAGACATGCAGGACTCCACATGCAATATTTTTTTTCTTGGTAGGTGGATTTCTATCGAACCAGGTGAATCGTACGATGCATGTTTAATTGTTTGTTCGTTGTGTGAATTTTTTTTTTTCGCATTGTTTTGTACAATAATTAGTATCAGAGTCAGATTGGCATGATTCCGACGTGTCGCTACTTACGAGAAGTTCTAGACAAAATGATCAGCAAGCATACAAGTCTTTGTGTCGGCATGTGTTTTTTACACATAAGTTAAAATTATGAAGAGATAGTTAATACTAGAAAGTAGCTATTTAGCTACATTTTATAAATAAAGCAATGTCTAACCAACCATTTTGGATGCAAAATAGATCATCACATTAATTTCTTCTATAATATTGGCTGAAATTTGTATTTTTAAGCATAATTTTAAGAGAAAATATGAGTAAATGTTATCATTTAATCACATTCCTTAAAAACATATGTACCATAACTCAAATTTAGGTAGTGCCATCATCTAGTATATTAGTTTATACTAATATTTATTAATATTAACATAATATATATATAGTCTTTTATGATTAATCATTTAAAGTAAATTAACTTGTCAACTTCAACCCATATATATGTCATTGATTGAATTGTAGCATGCGCTTCCACTGCTTGTTGTCCAAATGGTGGAGAGTCCATATCACATTTTTTGCTCATCTTGATTTGTATTAAATTTCAACTGCTACATCCCTATATATATATTCCACCTATACATATGAAGGGACCATCCAACACCAGTCTATCCACACACACTCACACAAATAATAATAATAATATTGAATCTTTCATTGACTACAAGAAGAGAAAATTATCACGTGCGGCTAATTGTATGGTCGGATGACAGTCTGGATGTGGTCATGGCGACCGTTGATCGAACGGCGGCCCATACGAACTCTCTCAAAGAAATCACCTTTTTTCACTCCCAAACCCTAAACCCTAAACCCTAAACATGCTAACCACTCAATTTCTATTTATTTATATATCTAACCCTTAAACTTTGCTTTTTTACATTTTGTCACTCAATCTGCTTATATCACATATTCGCAACATTCAAAAATATCACTATTTTAACTTTTAAAAGGCGAATAAGCCTTTTTCTTGCGTATATAAGATGACATATATACGCAAAAATTTAAGTGTACGTGTTACACATAAATACATAAGAATTAAGCGGTATGTTTGCAAATCTTCCAAATATTAATTAATATTAAAGTATAATCCTAACTATATATATATATATATATATATATATATATATATATATATATATATATATGTGTAAATATATCATTAAACCATATTCTTTGTACAAGACTATTTTATAATATTATTTATTAATATTTAGTGTATTTTATTCATGTAAATATATTATGCACAATCTTTAACATATAATGCTTAATTATACAATTTATGGTTGAGAAAATTATAATGTCAACTTCAAAACCTTATATCATTCATTGAAGACAGAAATCGTGCGCTCGCAGTGCTTATTGTGAGAATGGTGGAGAATCCAAGATCAAATCTATTGCACATCAACCTTTTATTAAGTTTCAACTGCTACTTCCCTATATATTCTGTCTATACATGCATAGCAGCCATCTAACACTTGGTCAATTCATATGAAGTGTTGGATTTTTATTTGTCTGTGAAACACACCCCAAGGAATAAAGCGTAAGAAATAAGAGTGAACAAGAATAAACAGTAGATTGTTCCAATCGTGTTGAACTTTCATGACCTTTTTGGCTAAAATTAGGCATCTTTGTACATGAAATCATCTCTATATTCATAAGGGAGAGAGTATAATATAGTGATTTTATTTTTTTGCCTTTGCTTTAATGATAGTTTTATAGGATATTCTTGATATTTTATAGGAATGAGTCTATCGCTCGACTGCTCTCTGGCTTTGCTGGATGAGGTTGTTTGGGTTTCGCTGGGTAAGTTGGTTCGATCGGCTTGACTGAACCATCATTGCTGCTTAGTTCAACTAGAATGGCTTCAGGTTGACAGAGCTGCTTTGATTAGGTAGGCTTTGCAAATTGGTTAATATGGCATGACTAACGACCCTCGATTCCTTGGGAGGAGCTCCAGCCAGCGGAACGATGCAAGATTATCGAGCAGAAGGTGAATCATTGTGCAAAAAAGATAAATTAATCTTAAATAAGGAGAGTCAGAGGGATGTCTATAAGAACCTTTGTTACATTGTTTATTTTTTATCCATGAGTAGGAGCTCCTAACGGCGAAACGATACTAGACTATCAAGCAAATGGTAGATTAAAATAACTTAATAGATAGCTCATTCTTTGAAGAGGAAGGACCGTCCGGATGATTGAGAGGCTCTGTTGTATAGTCAATTCATATTCCCTGATGAGAAAACTCGGACTCATCTGTGGGATGGCCACTGTTGGCCAAGAACTATATTCTTTCCTAGGATCAGTTCTACCAAGAGGTAGGTCGATGCCTTCAATCGGCTTTCCAGTGGTGTTTATCTATATGTTCAACTCCGATCGGCTTGGACATGGATTATTTTTTTGTCATTATCCTAACTCGCTTAGCCTTCATCCTTAACTCGGCCAACTACATCCAATCAGATAAGTAGGGCACCTTGGTCTCCCATCAGTGACCCCTTCTTTAATATACTTCCTTCCTTCTAAACCGTTGAATCTTCTCAAAATTCTTGTGGCATGACAATCAAATTTTCACCTCTATAAATAGCAAGTGAAATTTTAGCATTAGCACAACCACTTGAAACTTTGTTCTAGTTATCCATTTCCCTCTGCTCCTAAGCTAGCCAGGTAATTCTTACTGTCAGAAATTAGATCAAATTACACTCATACAATTTTGTAAAATAATAAATATATATATGCAATTATAATAACTAATTATTAATAATATATTTTTCTTAAATATTGTGAGCAAAAATATCTTTCATTCATGCATTATTTATAGTTTTTAGCCATAGCTCTTTGATAATGCTACTATTTATAGTGTGGTAAAAAAATATTTAAGATTGAAGATAATTATTTGATTTAAATTCTATGAGAAAAGGATATTTACATAAAAACACCTTTTCATGTTGGTCCCTATTTGGGAAGGGCCAATTCATAATTTCAAAATTTATAAATAGGAAAAATAATTTGTCATATTTGCAATCAAAGGCAGATGAGGAGTTGTTGAAGCCTGTCCTGCAATTTACAACATCATTAGGACCTTTCATAAAATTTCATATAATAATATCATAATAACTGGATAAAATTACCAAAAGATTAAGAGCTATATATCTAAAATTTAGATGATTAAAATATTATATTTAATATAATTAACAGAGCTAATTTAAATTATGTTTTTGCAGAAGCAGTGCGTTGGTGAGGGATGAAGACTGTGTTATTGCTTGCAGTTATCACGTTTATAGTAATGAAAAGTTCATCTTTTTGCAGCTTGGAGACGCCATTAATGAAAAAACTGAAACTTGAAGCTGGTGATCCAGGAGATCATCATCGCTTGCCCAAGGAGTGCTTTAATTATAGTGCTCAAATCCCTCCCTTGAATTGCACAGTATCGCCTCAGGAAGAAGGAAATGGAAGAGATTAGCTAACAAATATTGCCATGCATGATATGAAAGATATATATATATATATATATATATATATATATATATATATATATATATATATATATATATATATATATATCACTCAATTCCTATGTAGTTACGTGTCTAACCCGATCAATTTTTATATAGATATCATCTTATTTATGCATGAAAAGATGTATTTCGCTATTTTTAAAAGTTAAAATGATGATATTTTTGATGTGATATGAAAGCTTTGAGAAGTATTAATGTAAAATGTATATTTAGTTGTTAGATATACATATTGTATGAGTGATGTGGGAGTGCAGTTAAGCACTTATTGGCAAGATGTTAAGGAAGAGTTTAAGTATGTGTTTGATTAAAAAAGTATCTTTAATCATAATTAATGAAATAGTATATTGTTTTTTTAGCAAAAACCAAATGAAGCATACATAATATTATCGTACATTATTGTACATGATATGTATAATAGTGTACAATATTGTTGTACATGAAGTCCGCATGCATACGAACTTCACGTGTAATAAATTTTCCGACTGAGCGGCGGATAAACTTTCCTGTTCAATCTCTATATTCAATAGAGATTTTTCTTCTACTACCTTACGTGTTCCAACTCTCTCTTTCACATGCTCTTATATAAGTGATATGAGGCCGCTCGCAATTCTACAAATGTAATTAACTATGCACATCATCAGTCTTTGTATGTGGCTCTAGCATAAATCAAATTCAAACCCAAACTTTATTTTTGCACAAAAAAATAAAAATAAAAATTTGGAAAAAAAATGAAGGCAAAGGAAGGTCCGAAAAAGAGATGAGAAGTTTACCTAAACTTGCAGAGGAAGCATACGCATGGGAGTTTCCATGATAAGTCGGTCGCTCGGTGGAGAACAATTGTGGGATCAGAATTTGAGGACAGGTGAGTCGGATTTGTGTCAGAATATTTTAACGTAAATTAATTAGTGTTAGCAACACTTCTATGTCTTCGACGCTGTTAAATAATTATATTACGTTGACAATTTATTGGTGCAAAATTTGACGCAAACAATTTGCATCAATGCATTGGCAATTCTGAGGTTGACCACAAACTATTCCTAATCTCTTACAATAGAAAATAGACGCTAATTCGATGCTAAAATTTGCGTCAAAAAATTCACGATGGTAAAACTGCCACTAACTAATTACATCCTCTAGTGCACACCCAATAGTTCATTGATAAAAAAAATAAAAATATATATATAAAAATTTGATAAAATAATTAAAAACATTGTAAACCCAAATTGAATTGTAGACATGAAAGATGCATTATAAACTAGAGTGAAAAATATTTGAATACATGAGAATGAAACATATGAACTATAATTTATATTCACTACAACAAAGTCGAGCTCTGTTTAAGCATACGTGATTCGAACTCGTGACCTCATGGTACGAAACTACACTCCTAACTATTCTATCGTGGATAAGCGTGCCCTGAAATAGTACTTTAATTGCATTATTTTTAAAATAGTGACTAAAAGTGATATATCTAGTGGCATTCTTTTGATAGTGTAATCACATGTAATGTCAAAATCACGTTTCCCATATTCTTTGTAGCGGTTATCACCCATCAGTTGGGCAAAATATTAGATACAGGCGTCGGAGGGCGCGAAAGGTGCGGATGGACGGTTGTGATTGAGCAGAGAAAAAAAAAGACCTCCAATGAATCGCAACGGTGGTCGTAAGTGCGGTGTCCGCACCTACTAAGTGTTCCATCAGTCGACAAAGGAGCCACCAATTTCTCAGGACAATGACCTCCCTGTGGTGTCTCCACCAACATCAAATCAAGCCTAGTGGGAGTTTAATTATAGAGCAAAGCATGAATATTTTATTCATAACAAATGCCCAACAAATTGGTTTTCTTTTATTTTAATATATATATTAGAAAATATATATATATATATATTGAGAGAGTGCAAAAATTAGTAATCATTTGATAATTTTTTATTTTATTTTATAGCACATTAAAAAATAATAAATTTAAAGGTGAGCACTTAGCCCATGTCAACCCAAAATTGTTTCCACCTAACAATTGTCCACTTGTTCATAAACATGAAATGACAAAAAGGTTACATGATCAATAAATTAATTATGGGGTCACTTTTAATCTTAGTATTTATAATTTAACCTCTTATTTCTCAAGTGTGATTCAAAGTAATATGTTAATTTTTCAATATGATCCAAAGTAATCCTAAAGAGGGTATTTAAATCAAATTTAAGAAAATAAAGGGACTAAATTAAACGCATTAAATAAACACACTAAAAAAACACTGCATGATAATGCAAGAGTTAGGGAGTGTTTGGCAGCATAATTAGAATTTGGCCAAAGATTTAGGGTCCGTTTAGGGCAGGTATAACTTATTAAAAAGTTGTTACAAAATAATCTGTTGTTCAAAAATCCGCGGTTTGAAAACTCTGAAAATGTTAATTTCTGTGGTTTGAAAACTCTGCTTTTTGAAAAAGTTACCAAAACAGAATTTACCCAAAAAAGGTATGGGTGTGTTTTCAAAATGCACCGCACCAAATAAGATACCCCAAACAAATCCTTAATTTAAATCCAGCCAAACACCAAAATATTAAATTTAAATCCAGCCCTCTGATAAATCAATTTTTTTCTCTTTTTCTCATGTTTCGTCTCTTTTCTGATAAAAAATTGGATTTAGTAAACCTAATTGAGATGCAAATAAAGAATTTATTCCGCATTCGCTTGCAAGGTCCATCTCATTCTCATAGATTTATCGGATATACTGGATTTGATCAATTCTATTTAATATAAATTCAAGTTGCAGCCAAACACCATCTTAAACTTTCCAATAACAACATAGTTTCAATCTCAATAAAAGCATATGAAAAATGATGGAGAAAAGTGTAAAAAGTGTTGATTTAATTTGTATGACAGTTTTAATAAAAGTATCAATTTTCACATTTCAATTCTAAACAAACTTCTATTTACAAGTAAAACCTTCATAATTTACAATTTTATCCCAAAAATCAAACAAGCAGCAGAAAATCAAACACTATACAAGCAGCAAACATGACATACTGGACAGTTTCTCATATCTCTGCATAGATGTGAACAACATTTTATTTACATAAAACTTTCAGTATTACACAGGACTTCTGCCATATTACATAAAAACAAATTAAGATTTGTATGTTCCAGGGCTGAAATTACACATAACTCAACCATTAATCTCACCACTTCCAGTTCCTTCATCATCTGCATCAGGCGGGCTATTGCTGTTAAACTGGGTCCTCGGTATCACATGGTGGTTGTCGACGGCGGTGGCAGGGAAACTCGCCGTGTTTTGCCTCGGAAACGACTGCGCTTTCACGAGCTCTTGAGCTGCACTATCCGCCATGGAAAATCCTCTTTTAGCCAAACTGCATTCCACCATTGCAAGGAGAAGAAGATGAAGAAGAAGAAGCATGCTGATTCCAGTCTTCATCCTCAAACTCAATCCTCTGTTCTAAATGTAAGATTTCAATCATTTATAAGAACATAAAAACTTGATTTTGTTAAACCGGGAAAGATATGATACTTACTGTCCAGGAATAAAAATCTGATCTTGCTTCTATGCTTGGATTCATGTTTGTTCAGCATTTCCAACCAGCTTTTTATAGAGAGGAAAAAGCTCAGAAGATGAATTATTAAACCTCCACCACAAGCAGATATTTTCAGTGGATGAACACATCATCATTCCACATATTGATATTTAACAATTGATTCCAAAAGAATATAAAATGAAATTTACATACATAGGCATGAAAAGTTAGTAATTGCAGTATTTTTGATTCAGGTGATGTTAAAGAGTTCAGTGCTGTGCATCTTAATATGAAAGTTTAGGAGGTAGATGTGTAAATGCATAAGAATTGTGTGGGGTTATGTATGTAAATGTGGAGTTAGATGAGCAGCCACTCATTCATTTTTGACTTTATATAAAGTATTTTGGATTGTGTCTCAGTGGTGCCATATAAAGTAAGTGAACAGACCCCTCCATTTGGCTCAGAGAGGAAAGAACAGTCTTTCCCACTCATTCATTTCTGACACTTGGATTAAACTACTCATAGATATAAATCTGAATGCTCTGCAATTACAGAGCATTATTCTTTGAGAACATAAAGATGCCGCATGATCTTTAATAAGATGGGCTGCAATACCGTTGAATGATAAGGTAAAGGGAGTTTTACTTACTTTCCACACTATTTTTATTTATTTATGTATCCCATGCCCAAAATTTAATATTTACACTAATAACCCCATTGGTTTCATAAAAAGTTGCATTAAAAAATGTATTTCACAGTCCGTTTGTAGCAGCTGCAGCTTATTAATAAGTTGTTGAAAAACTACGATAGCTATTACGATTTTTATTTTTTTGAAAAGTCAGATTGCAGCTATAAAGCCGTCACTGTATCTATTTAGTTTTCTTAAAAGTTTTTCAAACACTATTTATCTAAATAAACAAAATTACGATTTGATGCCTCACAGTTGAGAAATTGCCGTCTCAAACGGGCTTTTAGTTAAACCGGTGAGATCGTGGGTTGCTGGCCCTATAGATTGTGAGTGTGTGGAGGTGAATGCATGTGAGTTGGGATTAATTTTTTAACATAATTAATTTAGTGGGCTTGTTTGAAGTTGGCCCAAACCTTACATCCGTAGAAGATCCAAATTTAGTTAATATGGAGCTTTAGGGCTCTATTCTTTAGTTGCCCTAAAGGTCAAACCTTACAACATTTTATAGCAAAACAAGGTATTAAAGTTCAATTTAATTTTTGGGCTAGATGGATTTGAATGGGCCCCAAATATTAATTTAGGATGGAGCCCAAATATATTTAAAATTTCGTTAAAATTATCCGAGAAAGTTTTAACATATTCCTCATTTCCTTTATTTTTCTTTGCGAAAAGGCTTACAACAAAGTCAAATAATAATAATCCTAATAACATATCACTTATGTGCAATCAAAAACCATGGTGAATTAATATTAATAATAATAAATAGAGGTATTTACATAAATATCACATAATTCTTATGTATTTACATATCTAATCTATAAACTTTCAAATTCATATGGATAGGAACTGTTGTGCAACTAGGGCGAAGAAAAACAGGAATCGACACAAATCCAGAAGAACACACAGAGATTTACGAGGTTCGGCAAAGATGTCTACATTCTCGGGAGCAGAGCAGCGACTTCCTTTCCAATATTCAAAAAAAGGGTACATAATACAAGATTCAGAATCTCAGAATCTGACCCAGTGTTACGAACACGACATATATACGACCCTATAGTACAATATGTAATTACTTAAATTACCCTTGTACCAAACCGCGGGGTGTTGCCCTCGCAGCCCCAACCCTCATCATGAAACTCCCCCGATTGGACAGATCCTTTCGCTCCACTCCGCTTTTGGGCTTCACTCCACTCCAGCATTTGTCCTATTTATGGTATATGAACTATACCTAACATAAACGAATTTAAGAACAATTTGTTGAATCTTAAACAGTCGTACATATTAAAAACGCCTATAGAGTTGGAGTTGGGAGAAAGAGAATGGGAGAGAGATAGTAGAGCCGACAAAAAATTCTTCAGAGAGGAGTCTAGGGGAAAGTCCATTTATTCATCTTTGGACCTTCTAATTATGGGAGGGGACTTTTTGGTACATGTACAAAAAGAATGAAATAGTTGTGGAAACTATTCTTAATGCAGTTAATCTAAATTATTACAAGATTCGTGTTGTCACTTAAGTGTAATATAATGGTCATTAATGGATCGATGCATTTTAGTTCGGTTGACCAGGGCAACAGGATGTGTTGCGTTTGCTCCTGCAGAGGCAAAACATGTCGTTCGATTAGTTGTGATCGGGCGCCCTTGAAAAAATTTTTGGGTATCTATGAAAATAAGTGTGATCCGTCAATTGAATCCCTCGACAATGTCGGTCTGCCAAGCCGATAGAGCGGTCGGTCATCAAACGGCTGGTTCAAACCATACTCCTTCGGTCTGTCTCTTTGATTGCTCTATTGTGGTCCTGGGCCTATCTAGAAACTATACAATTTTTATGTAATTTAGGAAGTTCAATTAAGCTTGGAGACACTATAAATAGAAGTCTCTCCCACTTATTTGGAGGCATCCAAACGTTCATCCAAGAATCATAAACCTTTAAATGGTGTAGCCAATCTTTCTTAGTGAAGTGTTTTTTCTTCAACAATTTCCTTACTCTTCTTTTTATAGTACTTTGTACTTACAAGTCCAAACATTGTGAGAGTTGGACTGATTTAATGTTAAGGAATAACCCTAAAATGGCATGATTGACTTGAGATAATTTGGTCTATACAATACCACTAAGAAATCTCCTTCTCATCCCCATCTTCACACATCACTGTACCCCTCTCCTTCAGCTCTTCTTCCTCCTCCCCCGACATCTCCTCCAAAGACTTCCCCTTTGATTCCGGCAGCAACAGAGTAAACCCTAAACCCAATAAATTACAGGCCGCAAGCACAAACAACGAATTCCTCACCCCAATCCCCGCCGGATATCCCCTCTCCGCCTTCCCCTTCTCCCGTTCCTGCGCCGCATACAGAAACCCAAAAGATCCCACTATCGCTCCCCCCTTCCCCGCCGCTGCCGATATCCCGTGACAAGTAGACCTCAACCTCGCCGGAAATATCTCCGCCGGAACAATAAACGTCGTGCAATTCGGCCCAAAATTAGCGAAGAAGAAGGTTAATCCATACATCACCACAAATCCGATCTGATTTCCCGGCGAACTCCAGTGGCTGTAAGGAATCGCAAGCCCGAGCATGAACACTGTCATGAAGAAGAACCCCATCGTCTGAATCCAAAACCTCCCGATCACATCGATGAAAGCGACGGCAAACCAGTATCCCGGCACCGTGCCGCAGAGGGCTATGATGGTCTCTGCTCTGGCGATCTTGAAAAGCTCCTCCAACGCGTTCATGGAGACGGCGCTCGGAATCCATCCCACCGCGCTAAAAATGTCTTTTTGAAAGAGGTTTTGGCTGTAGAAGGCGACGTCGAGGAGGAACCAGGTGGTGGTGGTGCCGAGCAAGTGGAGGCCGTGCCGGCGAGCGAATTTTTTGGTGAATAGACCGAATTGCTTCTCTGGTTTGATCATCACCGGGCTGTTGTTTTCGAGATCGAGTTGGAGAACTTTGGCCATATCAATGGCGGCGAGCTCGGCGTTGTTGGCTACAAGGGCGGTGTAGCGAGCGGTTTCCGGCATTCTCATTCGGGAGTACAAAGTCAGCGCCGCCGGTATTGCGCCGATCATCAGGATTAACCGCCAGACGTAATCGGCCTGCGGGACGGTGGAGGCGAGCGGGTCGATGCTGTACGCCGGCGCCGGGAACCTGTTGATTTGAAGATAAAAATTGCATTTTTATTGTTTAGAACGTTTGTGAAAAGATTGGGTTTTTATTTAATTTGAGCAATAAATTTTAAAAGCTCCTATATTTAATAAATCCAACCCTTCTATCTTGTTTGACTTGAACCTTCAATTCTGTTTGACTTCCATAAAAATTTTTTCATCTAACTTTTTTATATCATGACGATATAATTAATGCATGCCTTGAAATTACTAGATAAAAAATATTTTCTTTTAAACATTTTTTTTTATACCTAAAAGATAATTCATCAAATTTAATATATTTTAAATTTATTTTATATTAAGATTATTTTTAAACAAACCGGCTAACGTGTCAACGAGTCGACTGACAACCAGCTTGAACTTTTCTTATTAGCTCATCAAACTTAATTCACGAGTCATTTATCAAGACGAGCTTATGCCAACTTCAAAATCACCTAAACTCGCTCACACCCTAAATCAAGAAAAAGAATATTAAATCTCATCAGGACTCCAATAAAATTGCACCACATCACATGAATAAAACAAAAATATATACTTTAATGTATGAACCCTTCTAATGATTTTTTACTAAACCACATTTCAAATTATAAGAATACCTCTCTTTGAAGACGCCGGAGACAAACAGGGTAACAACACCGCCGGCGAGAATACCGAACCCCTGCATCGCAAAAACAGCCGCAATGAACGATCCCCGCGTCTTCTTATTAGCATATTCCGACATAATGGTGGCGGAGAGAGGATAATCGCCGCCGATACCGAAACCGAGCCAAAACCGAAAAAAACAGAGCGTCCCCAAAACTCCGGCGGGATTCCGGCCGAACGAGAGGCCGGAGCCGAGCGCACAAACGATCATCAGAAGAAGAGTTACGCAGTAAAGCTTTTTCCGGCCAAGTTTGTCGCCAAGCCAGCCGAAGAAGAGATGGCCGACGAGAGTGCCGCAGAAGGCGACGCCGTTAACGGCGGCGGAGACGTTGTGGGGGAGGGAACCGGGAGTGAGGGAGCCGTCGATTTGGTAGTAGATGCGGCCGATGAGTTTGGTGACGGAGGAGATGCAGAAGAGGTCGTAGGCGTCGGTGAAGAAACCCATTCCGGCGATGAGGATGGCGGAGTAGTGGTAAAGTTGGGTTCTTGCGACGTCGAGAGCGTTCAGGAGCTGGAGGTCTTGGTTGGCCATGGCGGCCGGCTGCCGGAGCTGATTTCTTTCTTGCCTGTTGTCTGATTCTTTCAATTTGAGAATTTCCTGAAAGGAAGCATTGGATGTTAAAAATGGGTACAAATCTGGAAGAGGTCTTATGGACGGCAGAAATCCATCATCCGGATCTCCATTCATGACATAAATTTCAACATAAATTTTTTTTTTTAAATCTCAATAAAACACCGATTTCAATAAATTTACAGTCAAAATTGTCTAGCTCGACAATAACAACCCCATGTTACGAAAATTAGCCAACTTTGACTGAAATCAAGTTCAGATCGAGTTATTAAATCACTATTAAGAAATTTTTAAATATATTTAGAAGATTAAACGAATGTCGAATCTAGCAAATCTATAATCGAATCGAGCGTCTCGAGAAGAAGAATCTAACGAGCTCAATATCGCTCAATTTTGACATTGTTAAAGAACTCAAATGTCCATCCAATGTCGTCTGATCAAAAGAAGTTCTTCGGATCGTACGATAAAAATAGTTCATATTTCTGTATTAATTGCACTGAGAAGACTAAAAAAAGAGTCTCGTTACTCTGATGAGAGAGGGCTGAAGTCTTGAGAGAGAACTTAAATATTTGAGAATGAGCTGAAGTCCAACACTACTTCTGTCACGGTCGATCGTCGCTAACCTTCAATGACATCTGTTGACCACCGTTAACCGTCGTCGACCACCATCAACCGTCGTCGACCACCATCAACCGTCGTCGACAACATTTGACCGCCGTCAACACTACTATCTCCATCAACAATCGTCGCTTGTCGTCGACCGCTGACCGCCGTCAATTACCACCAATCATCGCAACCACTACTGACCGAAAGCCACAATTTAACGTTGTAACTTAGAAAATATAATAATTATTTCTGTTTGTGGGACAACGAGTCCTGTAATCATCAAATTATAGTGAATTTTTACGTTTGAGTCAGAGTGTCAGACCCCGTGATTTTTCCTGATTTTTCAAGTAAAATTTTATGGTGTCATTACTGCTTGTTTTCTTTTACCTGAGTGTGTGATGAATTCTTGTGCAATACTAAGACGATAATTCATTACTCAACTGCTGTGAATTTTCTAGCACGCATCAAGGATTAAAGGTGGCTCACAAGATGTCAAAGGTTATACATCAGTGCGAGCCAACGCGCTCCCATTGCCCGATTACTACGCTTCCATTGAGAAACGTGTAGAGAATGAGTCATCTTAGAGAAAGTTGCAAGACTCGTCAAGATTATTAAGGGACCCAACATGGTAATCACAAAAATCTCTCAATGGTGCTGCTGTTGAAGGGGTGGGCTATCTGTCGGATTATGGTAATGTGTCTTTTACATGACAACATGATCCCATCAAGAATCTCACTTATGGGGTCAATAGCTGATAGTCAGACCGGACGAGCCCTCGAGTGACCCATGACCCTGCAGTTTTACTAACTATCCTTGGCCATATTGATCGTGTGACGTTAGCCAAGCCAACTGTATCTTCTCAGCCAAAGCTGTTCAAACATCTCAACCTAATCGACCAACTATCCTCCACAGAGTCGACCAACTGACCAACATATGAGAATCGACTGATTGCCTTAACTCAGTTAAATCGACCAAACAAACCTAACCGATTCGAGGGTCACCAATCTTCGACAACCGAATGACGGGGCAGCCGAGCCAGATACATTTTACATAATCATTTATTTATTCATTGATCCATGTATTTATTTATTCATATACTTTTTATTTTATCTTTTATGTATTTATTTATTCATGAAAAATAAATGAAGAAAAAACAAGAAATATAATATCCGTCAATTTCTCAATGAATTTTCATTGATGAGACTGCATTTTTCTAATTACGGAAAATTACGTGTCTTTTTAACTTTATTAGTGTCTGTGATTAACACCATATGCCAAAAAGACATAATTTTTTTTATTTATAAATATAATTCAAGTAGTTAAGATAATGGATGAATTAAAAAAAAACAAAAATTACATTCATACCACATAATTCTTATGTATTCATTAAATTAACACCCAAAATTTGATATTTACACTTATAACACAAGGCTTGCATAAACTTATACAAGATCCTATATATTTCACTTAAAAAAAATAAAAATTAAAATAATATTTTTATGTAATACTAAAAATTTAAGTGATATGTATGTCAATATAAATGTAATTTTTTTATGCAGAAAATCGTTTAGATTCGAGCACATCATTCTGTAATTTTTTTAGAAATGACACGCTCAAATCTCAATGATAGCCTGCAAATACAAATGACGTATGTTATATATTAGTCATGATAAAGGAGATGACTAAGGGTCTGTTTTGGGGCGGTGGTGCAGTACTGGCAGTGCGATGCTGCTCCACAATTTTTCTTATTTTGTAAAATTGTGTTTTGCATGCGTTTTCAAAATACTGAAGTCAAAAGCTGAGTTTTGTCACTAGACCTGTCTACTAGCGGTGATAGCTAGAAACCTACGATCAAGTTCTTTTTTAAAAAAAAATTTGTAATAGTCATCGTAACTTATTCTTCAGCAGTTTCATGATTGTTTCTTCAAACAATTACAAGTGGCTCGAATAAACCCTAAAATAGAAGAAGATGATTCAATGCGTACCAGTTCTTGTGGGCGAGGATGAGGGAGGAGAAGTTTCCAAGTGTTGAGAGGTAGAGAGAGAGAGAGAGAGAGAGAGAGAGAGAGAGAGAGAGAGAGGTGGTCAAAGGGCTATTTAACGAGTGGAAGGAGAGCGAATTAACGGCATTTTCATGACGGCGTTATGCGCTAGCCTCATCCCTACTTCACGGTGCTAACGATCTTTCCTCAATCCGAACTAGTAAATGGATGTGGGCTCTTTGTTGTCTAAACACGTATTAAAGATATTTTTATTTAATTATTTATCTATGCAAGAAAGAACAAGCTAGAAGATGGAAATATGAAGGATGAAGTGCTCTATTTTAATTAAAAAAAAATTAAATATGCCTTCAAATAATTACATGTGCCAAAATGATATCACAATTTTGATTGGATTATCTTAGTCCCAAACTTTATATAAGTCTAAATTAATCCATGTACTCTTTTAATGTGGACTCTTTCAATGTGAGCCCAAATAGTTTTCTTATGAAGACTAATTGAACACATATTAGAAGTGTGTGGATTAAATTTATGTTTTTATAGATGATCTGAATTGGGGTAGCACGTATTAATCATACAAGTATACATGTCGATCAAGTAATATCCGGATTATAAGTATAAGCTATTGATCTCATGAAAAACCTCTTATTTTTCAAGGTAGTTCAATTACTGCTCTATTAATCTTAATTTTAATTCAAAAAGGTTTTTTTTATTTTGGAGTTTTGAAAAGTTTATAAAGCCTATTTTTAAGTGAAAGACTTAATTTTTAAGTGAATGAGTTTAGCTACTGGTTTATGTATCTCATCAGAGTTGGTTTAAGTAAAACTTAAGTTTCTCCAAGTGATTTTTCTACTGTTGTTGAGAATCGAGGCCTAATTCTTTTAATTCCCTTTTAATATATAATAAATATTGGAGTTTCATAGAAAGGTTAAGTTTTCTTCATCACACAAGAACTCTCAAGACTCCACTTTCTCTGAAAAAATTGTAAATACTTAATGACAATATTCATATTTCACTAAACGTGTTTGTTTTAACCTAGATGTACTTCTAGTTTTCTTTCGACAGTCGACATAAATGTAAATTAAGCATGAAAGGTTAATTAAAATATCAACAAAGGCGCTCAAAGGATCAAGAATGCATCAAGGATTCTCCTAGATTTTAAAGAAAAGTATGCCAAAGAAATGGAAATTTAAGTGATAAAAATGATTAAAGATACAAACATGCATTTTATTAAACTCTGTCGGCATCACTTTTTGATGTGATGAGTATAGGATGTCCACCTGCATGACTAGAGATGGTCTATGATTCGTCAGTAGCATCTCGTAGTTTAAGACACCATCCAGGACTCCCTATCACTCGTTCGGGGCACCAAGCAAGGCAAATGGTGATTTTGTTATTTCTAATATTTTATTTAAGAAAATAAATGAGCATATTATTATTTAAAGAAATGGATTTAATAAAACACAAATTGATTATTTTCTTATGAGAAGAAGAGATTCTCAAGAATGTAAAAATTGTAAGGTCATTCTAAGTGAAAATTTAAGTACAAACATCGATTATTATTTTTGGATTTTAGGATAAAGAGTTATAAGATAAAGAATACTAGGAAAATTTCATATAATTAGATAGGGACACCTAGAAGACACAAAAAATTTTATTTTTATGAATAAATTTCAAGATTTGAGATCTTCATCAAGAAGCAAATGTGAGATAAAATAACAAAAACTAATAAATAAACGGCAAAATATGTACTCGAAGAATCAACAGAAAAAAATTTTATGACTAAAAATAGTTGGTGGTGGAATAATAATGTGTAAAAAAAGATAAAATATAAGAAGTTGCGTTATAAAAATTGGTTTAAATGTAAAAGCTTGGGAAAATGGAGAAAAATATCAGGTGACCCGTAGGGAGTTTAAGAGAGCAATTTCTGACGCTTAAAAGTCTGTTTTTAGTGATTTTGATAACAAATTAGATACAAAAGATGGTGAAAATGATATGTACAAAAAAGTCAAACAAAGAGAAAATAAAAGTAAAGATTTAACTTAAGTAAAATATTTTTCTTAGAAGAAGTTATTGATCACAGAAGGGTGAACATTTTGATAAACTTTTCAATAAAGTTTCTACAAATACGACTGACTTAATGATCTTAATATCATAAATAATAATAAAGTTTTTTTTATTTTTATCGTCGCATTAGTAGAATTTGAAGAGCCTTTAAGGAGAACCAAGGGTAGAAAATCAATAGGACATGATAATATCCTAATTGAAGTGTGGAAATATTTAGGAGATTTGTTAGTTTTTTGGCTTACTAAACTCTTTAATATTATTTTAAAAACTAAAAATATGTCTTAGGAGTGCAGGAAGAGTATTTTGGTTACTATTTTTAAGAATAAAGGGGATGCATAAGAGTGTGCAAATTATACATGAATAAAGTTGATGTGTCATACTTTAAAATTATGGGAGGGGGTAATTCATCATAGGTTAAGAAGTGATACAAAGATTTATGATAATCAGTTCGGATTTATGCCGAGAAGGCCTACTATAGAAGTTATACATTATTGAGAGGTTCGATGGAGAAGTACAGAGGGAATAAAGAGAATCTACATATGATTTTTATTGATTTAGAAAAAGCTTACCAAAAAGTTCTAAGAGAAGTACTTTGGAGAGTTCTTGAGAAGAAAGATGTTGATATGAGGGGTTCCAAGAGAAGTGCTTCAGAGAGTTCTTGAAAAGAAAGATGTTGATATGAGAGGTTCCAAGAGAAGTTCTTGAGAAGAAAGGTGTTGATATGACTTATATTCAAGTCATTAAAGATCTATATACTGAGCTGTTAATTGTGTTCGAACAGAAGGAGGACTAACCAATTATTTTCCTATTTCAGTTGGATTACATCAGGGATCGACTTTAAGCTCATATCATTTTGCTTTAGTTATGGATGCACTTATTTGACATTTACAGCAAGATGTACTTTGGTGTATGCTTTTCGTTGACGACATTCTTATTGTGGATATGACTAGAGAAAGAGTTCAGAAAAAACTTCAATTATGTAGGTATACATTGGAGTCTAAAGGCATTCATTTGAGTAGAGCTAAAACTGAATACATAGAATGTAATTTTAGTTGTAGTAGCTCTAGTAACAGAGTTGTAAATATGGGTGATCAAATCCTAAAAGGTGTGAAAGTTGTAGATATCTTCGTTGTATTGTTCAGAGTGATGTTGATACAGATGAGGATGTTCAGTAGAATTCAAGTTGGTTGGTTGAGAGAGAGGAATGCTTCAGACCTATTTTATGATAGAAAAATAACACTTAAAATTAACAAAAAAAATTTATTAGATTGTGGTGAGACCTGCAATGCTCTATGACACAAAATGTTGGCATTTAAAAGAGAAGCATAAAACAAAGTTTAAGTGTTACTGAGATGAGAAGGCTTAGTTGGATGAGTGGTTTGACACTTAGAGACAAAATGTGAAATGAATATATTCATGATAGGGTTGGTGTAGCTCCAGTGGCGGACAAGATTAGTGAGAGCCGTTTTTGATAGTTTGGTCACATTAAACATCAACCATTTGAGATTGAGTTAGGAGAGTAGATGTTTTAGCTTAGACAGAGATAGATCAAAAAAGACTTGGGCATATTGTATGAAAATGATCTTAATATATTAGACATAATTGAAAATATGACACTCAATAGGACTAAATGGAGAAAGGTGATTCATGTAGTTGACCCCACTTAGTGAGATAAAGGCTTGTTGTTATTATTGTTATGTATTTTCAAGAAAGTAAATTGGTTGGCATATTTTTATGATTTGGGACATATTAATTTATTAATATTTTTTTCTAAAATTTCTAATGTAGTTTAAAGAGATAAGGAAACAACTCAGTCAGTAATTGTTTCAACATTAAAACCAGATAAATTAATTATTTAATTCGAAAAAAAACAAAATTTAATGTGGGCCCATGGGCTAAAAAATGTGTGATTTTAGTTATATCCGTCCACATGTTACAAGGCGAGCTAACTTAACTTTAAGTATATGTCCATTAAATAAATAAATATCAATAAAAATAAATTATTATTTGTTTTTTACTCAGGCTATTGAATTTTAATATAATTGGCAAGACATTTTATTAAATAAAACTAAATTAATTTTAATTTTTTGCTGGATTAAAATATGAGATTAGTGTTTGATGTAGTTATAACCCAAGTAAAGAGGAGTTTGAGCTATAACCACCTAAAAATCAATTTATTATTTAATTTTTTAAATTCAGTGTTTAAATTGCAAAAAAATTAATGAAAAGATGCATTACATTTTCACTTTAGCATCATTTTTTTACAAAAATACCTGTGATAAGTGGGCTTTTTTAAAAAAAATTGCTGGCATGTTGGACCTATGTGGGCCTTAGAGTTTTGCAGTTCACTGGAGGATCTATGGTTTCGGTGTGCAATGGAGCCCACTAACATTCGAATTGGCTTATTTATTTTAAACTAGAGAAAGTAATGTTCATTTAAGATTTTATTATAATAAAATAATAATATAATGTTTAATTATCAAAGAATTTAAAAAAATCGTTTAATATAAATTATTAAATTTTATTTTTTAAATTTTCTTAATAATTTAAAAATATATCCTTAAAATTTAATATATACTGAGTAGATTTTATACTAATAGTTTTTTTAAACGAGTTGACTCACAAGCTAACGAGTCGAGTCAGAGTTATCTTGAGCTTGACTTGCTAGCACATCGAGCCTTTTTCATGAGACGACTTGACTCACTTACATCCCTAATTGTTACATCCATTTTAAGGAAATTTATGAACAAATAACCCGTTATATTCATATTTACAAACTAAACACTCATGTGATTTTTTTTGACCTACCGAATCTATATATTTAGATGTGACATCATCAAACTATTGATAATTTTATAAAATAAAATAAGAAAATTGTTTTTTTTAACATTATAATGCACATTATTGAGCTAATATTCATATTAAACTTCTATCTAGAATAATACATTTAAAAACATTTTTGAATATAAATGTAGTTCTAATGTCGCTGGAATAAGAGACGAATATATATATATATATATATATCAATCGTTAGACATCAACAGGTGGTGGGAGCGACATGTAGGTGGTGGGCGGCGGCTGGTGTGTGATAGACGACTGCGAGCGGCGAAGGGAGAATGTCGACAGACAATAGGTTGCAGATGATGACCAATGATTGGCGGTGAGTGGCGGCGGCGGCGTATTAGAAAAATTGAAGTTAAGAATTTGAGGAGTTAAGAAATTTAGGCTGCAAAGAAAAGGGTGTCTTACCATTAGGGGTATAAACGAGCGGAACATGAGCGAGCCCAGGCCAGGTCGTGTTCAAAAAGTGTGTTCTTATTCGGTTTGTTTGTTTAGGGAGCCGAACACGAGTCATTCACGAACAAATGGTCATTTTGACAACCATATTCACGTAGTCATCATATGTTAAAGATTGAGGCAAGATCTAAAACATCATTTGAACTAATTTAATAATTTTTATTTTATTTTCTTCATTAATACTTTTAATTGATTATAAATCTTTGTAGCATTGTAGTCAATTAAATTTTTAAAAAAGACTACTCATAAAAGATATATATATAATTGATTAGTAGTATTTCGAGCCAAAACGAGCCGAACACAAACGAACAAATATTTGTTCGTGTTCGGTTCGTTAACTTAGCGAACGAGCTGAACACAAGTTTCTTAACGAGCTGAATACAAGTTGTTCGCGAACAATGAGCCGTTTTAACAGCCCTACTTACCATTAAATTCCAATGTATTGACATGGTCAGCCGCCCAAACTTCTACTTTTACCTACATGCCAATCAATTAGCATATTTTCAACATAGGTCTGTACTTTGCAGTTAAAATTACAGTTTAAGGATTGATATGTTAATAGATAGGAATTCGGTGGTATATATGTAATAAATCTACCCCCCAAAAATGGAGAAATTATTCCATATGTGTAGTGCATGCAGAGATGTTTGCGCTGTCCGATATTGGCCGTCGATCACAGTCATGTGATTTTTTTTAAAAAAATGGGGCCCACCAAGATACAGTTTTGCTGTGATCGACGGTCGAGATCGGAGCGCATGCATATCTGAATGCGATGTACGTATGGAATAATTTTTTCCAAAAAATGGTTGCGGTTTGAGGGGCAAGATATATGTTTACATACATACTATATTATATATTTTTATATTTACATACATGCCATTCATAAGTTTTGAAACCAAATTGATATAAATTAATGTAAATACCAAACTTTATATTTTGCATAGATAAATGCATCAGAATTTAATGGTATATATGTAAATTTCACTAAACCTAGACCTGAAAACAAATTAATCAGATAATTTAGCTCATTATTATCATTAATTAATTAATTTGCCAAGCACAAATCATAGCTTGATTCCTGACTTGGTTAGATGAGAATGAGGGGAAAGCAACAAAGAGAAATAAAGTGGTTTGGTCTTCAAAGAACCAGAACTTGACTTCTCCATCTCCATGAAATATCACTGTCAAATATTATATTATATGGCCCTAATAAATACCATACTATATAACTATCATTTTCTAAGTAGCTCCATCTTTACTAAGAATATTTGCTGATGAAGAGGACCCAAACATTATACATTCTGACCAGATTCAGCCAACCCTAACTGTTTATTATTTGAAGAAAATGGATCCGGTCTGGTCCAAGATGCACTAGAGAGAGAGAGAGAGAGAGAGAGAGAGAGAGAGAGAGAGAGAGAGAGAAATGATGCACGTGGGAATATTTAAGTTAGGAAAATGACTTAAATGGGCATTGATGATAGACATTCTTTATAGAATAATAGGTTTTAATTTTCCTTATATATTTATGTTTATTTGTTTGATGAATATGTTATGCTATGATTTAGTTATGGAAAAATATAAAATTTTGATTTATTCAATCTTGAATGGGAACACTATGACCGGGAATTAGGATGGGTGCGTATGGATGGCGATATTGCTCGGCTTGGTGGATTTGAGCATGGTTGTTATGAAGGTTTGGCGAGTACTTATGCTCGGGTGAGCGACTTTTAGGTTGGGATAGGTTTGTAAGAATAAAGAGAGTTTGTTCTTTAAGAAAAAATTTTTAGATAGGAGAGAGTATTTAATAGTCAGAGGAGTGTTATTGAGTTTTAATGATTTAAATGATTCATGTCATAATGTTGGTGAGTCCTGCAATGTTTTATGTTGCAGAATGTTGGCTAAAGAGAAGCATAAAACTAAGTTGTTAAGTGTTGTTGAGATGAGAATGCTTAGGTGGATGAGTGGTTTGATACTTTGAGACAAATTGGGAAGTGAATGTATCAATGAAGAGGTTGGTGTAGCTCCAGTGAAAGACAATAATAGAGAGAGTCGCCTTAGATGGTTTGTTCACACTAAATGTTGA